>WBMZ01009669.1:96857-126107 GCA_013400975.1 Atrichornis clamosus | reverse complement strand
TGCACAGCCAGATGTGCTCACCTGTGCAGATGTGGGGCCGTGCACAGCCAGATGTGCTCACCTGTGCAGATGTGGGGCCGTGCACGGCCAGATGTGCTCACCTGTGCAGATGTGGGGCCGTGCACAGCCCTCTCCTGCCCTCTGCTGCCCCGGAGCGCGGCAGCCGCGGCACCGCGGGGCCGGACCGTGGTGGGGTCACACGGACGGAAATCACACGCCCAACCAAACGGACAACTGCGGGCTCAGTGGGGGGAACATTTCTCTTGATTCATACTAAAAAACCTTTGGAAGACCATGGGCAAGACACGCTCACACCGCTCCAGCCTGGAGGTGCTCCTCAGTCACTGTCGCTGCCACAGCACAGCCCCACGGGTAATGGGGCTCTCAGGTGCCACCACCTCCTCTCTGCCACTCCACTGTCATCTCCTTCACTGGCATAGAGCCCCAGAGATGAGGCTATTACACTTCTCAGAGCAGGATCGTTTCTACCTCAAACCCAAGGAACTGTCAATGAAAAACATCACTAAGCTCTCTGTGTGTCCTGGCTTGTGCCAAACCACATCAGAACAGATTCAACCATGTCAACCCTGGGAAGGGGCTGTTCCCTCACCTCTGAGATCTGTTTTGACTGGAACTTGCATTTGTCGAGTCAATCTCACAGGGTCTCCAAAGACTATTAAGTAATTAGCTGGAAAAAGCTACAGGCTCATTAAACCAGAGCATACTGACCCAGGTGTGAGGAAAGACTCTATAAAGCTCAATTTCCTCAATTCCCCACTACTTCTGCCCAACTTCTTCCTTCCCCAATAAGGGTAATTATGTGGAATCCACACATAGTTTATTGGGACACCTCTGGGACTGGGCAGAAAAATCTCCCACTCCCCATGCCCCATTTGGGAGTTAACAGGAGTACTGGAACACAGCTCTGAAAAAGAACAGGAGGACTAATCTAAGAGGATGTTTGGTTTTTTTTCCCTGAGGTTCCACACCTTTTTTGTATTGGGCCATCTCCTGTCTGGCTCTGAAACTCAAGGCTGGCGGTTCCCAGGAGTGTTCCAGATCCCAGCGGCTGACGGACACCTCAGCTTTGCCTGGCAGCTGGTGTGACTGACTGTGGGTGGGCAAGAGCAAGCCCGGGGAGTGAAATCTCCAAGTCGATTCGGGGCTGCAAGAACTGAGTCACACACGAGTTTGCCTTCTCATACCCAGAAACCCCATCCTCCTCCAGCCCTTCTCACCAAAGCCACTTCCCTCCCTGCTGCTGCTCTCAGGCTCTCACAGCGAGTGGGACTCACAGGGAGGAGGAGACTGAAAGCAGCAGCAGCCGCAGCATCAAATGAGCCCAGGTGAGGTGATAAGAACTGTGAGCTCTTCCTCACCACCAGCTTTTGGGGGAGCTGCTCAGAACAAGAGAAATGAGGGTTTCTTTCATCAGTACGTTTTGCCCACCCTGAGGCTTTTTGTGTACTTTTTCCTCCCAGTCAGACTTGCTTCCACTAAAAAATTGAGAAAGAACACCCAGGAATTCAGCAAAAGGGACAGGAGAGGTGGGAAGACAAGGCAAGCCACGTTGTTCCAGCTGCCAGCATTTCCCAATTCAGTTCCAGCACAACCAGCACTAAGGCAGAAATCCCTCTGCAGGTATTCATCCCCTTCCAGAGCACTTCAAAGGAGACTGACAGCCATAGTTTAACAATGTGTGAATTCCCACTCATAATTACACGTGATATTACGTAAAAAATAAACACCAAGTGTGACATATTGGTCTGTGAAAGTCATCCAGCACTGGTTTAACTGAAGTCCAAACCCGTTGCTCACATTCCCCCTCACATCAGCAGAGCTGGGCAGCTGTCTTGAGTCTGCACTGCAGATGCTGCAGTTTGCATGGGATAGAGGTCTGGAAGTGTAGCAGGACTGGGATCTGTATCTACCTCGGGGAACCTCCTCACCAGTGAATGGCAGTGGAGGACCAGCAAGATTTGGCCATTATTCGCAGCAGCGACAACAACTGGAAAGCATCACCAGGTTGAAGCACTCTGCATGCCACAGAGAGCACCTGAGCCCAACACCCATATGCTCCTCTCCCAGACTTTTCTTTAATTATTATTTCTGAGGCTTTTGCATGTGAGTTATATCATTAGATATATCATTTAGTTATATCATTTCACCTCTACCATTACATCATACCCTTGGTGGAGCTTTCATAAGGAAAGAGGAACAATTCATTTCTCTTTACAGATCATCAAAGACAACACAGTCAACTGAATGTCCAACACCATCAAGAAGAAATTCCTGAAAACTTGTAAACTCCTGGGAAGGTTTTAATTTCTAAATAAACCACCCCCATATATCTCAGCTTTCATAGCAACGTGCTGGGTTTAATTATATCCACTTCTCCTCCAAGGAGGGTATGTAAGATTTATCTTAACTTTTGAACACCAGTCTGAAGATGGGAAGATTAATATGCAATAGTGTTGCTGCCAGGTGTAATAAGCCCACAATTTGTGGTTAGAAAACACTTTTCAGTCCAAGAAAGGAGAATTGCACACCTTGGGTTGATGATGGAAACCTCTGCAGGGTAAAAGCTAACAGGGCGCCTAAAGTGGTCTGGTGCAAGGCCCCAAAGAGAAGGAAAAATCAGCAGTCCTTGCTAACAACCAAAGCAAAGCAGATTTTGTTAGATAGCTGCTGGTGAAGCAGGAGCTGTTCAGTGATGGAAAATGTGTCACTTCTCTTGAAAGGCTGCAAGAGCCTTAAAATTCCCCACCACCAACCCTAGTCTGTGCAAAGAATACAAAGGGCTGGGAGGCTCCTGCTTCCCAAGGGTTATCTCCTCCCAGCTGACGGACCCGAGCTCAAGAAAACAGATCCTAGTGAGTAATGACTTGCCTCTTATGTGAGAGGAATGGAGTCATAACTCAGAGCTGACCATGGTGTGTTTATGCAGAGCCATGCTGAGGTCAGGATTTATTTCAGATCATGGCAGAAACAGTCTATTAGTCACCAGCACTTCATTCTTCGACAGCACAAAGTGATAATTCCCATAACTTACCAGCTTTGTTTTCCAATATGATTAATTAAACCCTGAAACTCCCCATGATACATGACAGCAGAGATTCCTTGATGAACATGGAAGAAGACAGATTGACTTTGTTCTTTATTGCTAACTCCACAATTGCAATACCCCATACCTGGGTCTACGTTGAACCTCTCCAGGAGCCTGAAGACCAGCTTGCTGAGCACTCTGCGGTTAAACTTCTCTGGTTTGTACCTGGACAGGCCTTGATATGGTCTGTAACAACACCAGGAAGAACATCTGTGGCATCACCCAAAGGATGTTTCCCAAATAGCAGACATTTAATAGCAGAGGGATTGGGGTTTGCTGGGTGTTGGTAAGGACAGGCCCCTGCCTTTCCCAAGGTACAGCAAAAAACCAACAGCACGACCACACAAATTTCAGTCAATGACTGAAGCAAGTCCAAAGGCTCATTTTAAAGAATGAGAAACTGAGCCATTCTTTATCACCTCTTTTTCAGAGCTGACAGCACCTATTGCAGCTACACTGTGACTGACTGTGCTGCTGGCTCTGAGTGACAGGAGTTATTCCAGTGAGATGCAATTCAGAAATGAAAACACACACCACGATTTGATGAGCACAGGAAGGTTAACCACTTGCATCTCTTGTTTTTCTGCCACTTCATCACAGTATTACCTCCCTGTCAAACCTGTACAACCGATACTGAAAGTCACCCTTGTCTGCAGCAAAGCACGAGAGGCTGATGGCTCCAAAGTCCTGTGGGAAGCTTGGATACAGTTCCAGTGCTGGGGTGTCCTGCACAGGTTTCATTTGCACTCCTGGCTCCTGGCAGGAATGGGGCATCTGTCAATAGCAATGATTCCTCTGTCCTACAGGCTCAGGTTTTGAGAAGGCACCAGAATTTCCCCTTTTTCAGCTGGAAAGTCAATATATTGCAGTTCCTTGGGCTGAGACACAATGGCAGACAGACAACTAGGGGACACCCTGTGCTCTGGCAGCACCTTGGCCCCAGCTGTTCAGAAAAACAAGTGTTTCTACCTTGTGATGTCTCTGATATTGAAGCTGGGGTCACACCACGTATCCAGGGTCTGCAAGAGCTTGCTCTGGAGCTCGGGATAATCTCCCACATAATCCTCCACCAAGTTGGCTTTATCCTGGAGCAGTAGTGGGGTACACATCTAGGAGGAGACATGACACTGAAGGCACTGTGCCCTGCCTTGGATCCCCATGGAAAGCAGGTCCCAACCCTGCCCAAGACACCAGTGCTGCCTGTAAGAGTGCTGTGACATTTGCAACACCAACATGAGCAAAGCTTCAGTGCAGCCAAGTACTGATCTCCATCCTAGTGGGGAACACACCAAGGATTTGTTATAGCAGTGGCTGCAGCCAGAAAAATTGGGCAGGAGGTGTAATGGGTCTCACAAAACACACTCTAACCTTGATGTACATCAACAACACAACAGGTACTTCTTGGGAATGGAGCAATGCCTCAAGTGAAAGGCAGCAGGACTTAGAGGGCCCTGACAGATCTGCTGAACAAAAGGTGGATCTGATGACAGAGGAGCCTGCAGAGGAAATGACTCACCTTCTCCACATCTTGATCTGGCTGTAATTTCAGCTTAATACTCAGTATGGCTGCCTAGAAAATAAAAAAAAAAAAAAGTTTTTTTAAAGTTGTATATTTAGAAGAACCCCACAGTGGATAAATGGGCATTATTGCAGAGTGAAGTAAAACCACTGTAATACATGCTTTTAATGTGTCAATTATTTCTGTTACATTGTCAATCACAAATCCGGCAAACATTTGGCCACATACATTCCACTTCCAAATGCACAGGAGCACTCCTGGCAGAGCTGCATATCCTGGGTAGCAACAGCCCCCGGAGCAAAAATTAAAGATCAAGGTGTTGGGCAGAAAGAGGAAGTGCTTGGACAAAACCAGCTGGGATGGATATTTCCTATCAATGTCACGGTAAAAAACACCTCACCCACCACACCTTTCCAGGCTGATTTTATCCATCTCGCTGTGCCTTTGAGGTTTCGTAAAATAGTTGCCTTCTGTGAAAGCAACTCAAGATTCAAAGCACCCTGAAATCAAGAGGTTTCAATTTCTCCAATTGGTGCATCACTCCACACCCCTGAAAGTGCCAAATTCACCACAGGCAGCAAGATGGGAAGAACTGTATTTTTCCCTTTTGTGGGATCTCCAAATCTTTGATAAGCCAAGACCTGCCACATTCACACATGGTCTCCAAATCAGGATCTTCTGCAGCGAGGAACCTGCTGGGGTGAACTACAGGAACTCAGGCTCAGAAGAGCTGGTTCAGCCACTGCCTGTCCTGTCCCAGCTGGGAATAACAGAAATGGATGAAGCTCCAACTGTGCACTGCTTGGGAGGCACAAACACTAACCAGGACTTACAGGAGGCAATGGTGTCTGATTTCTGTAGTGTGTGAGAAGACTTGGATCTCAAATACAGAACAAGCACTGAGTGGGTGGCTTGAATAAAGTGCATTCTGTCTGCCAGTAACTGGAGCAATAAAGGCAAGGAGCCTTCGAGCCCCTCAGTGTGTCAGTGCTGAAATGGGAACCAGGGAATGAGGAGGTTTTACATGGAGTCTCCTTCTAACTACTTTGCCAAGTCAGGCTGCATTTTCCCAAATGGTTGTGAGCTGTGCTGGCAACACATCTCTGACCCTGCCACGGCATGGGTGCAACACTGAGCAACAACAGGATGGAACCCACCGAGCTCACAAATGCCTGTTTGTTCAGATGAGGATCAAACCAGTGAGGTAGGGCTTGGAGGAAAAGCTCTTCTCTTTTACAGGCTTCTCTGCTCTTGGTGATTGATTTTGATTTGAGAGGAAGACCAAGAAAATGATGCATTTGTCAAAATAGTTCCATGTTAGAACTGTGTTATTTGTTAGAATATAGAATCCTAGAACGGTTTACGTTGGAAGGAGCCTTTAAAGCCCATTTAGTTCCAACTCCCCTGCAGTGAGCAGGGACATCTCCATCTGGATCAGGTTGCACAGAGCCACTGTCCAGCCTGACCTGGAATGTTTTCAGGGATGGAGCATCCACAGCTTCTCTGGGCAACCTGTGCAGGTGGCCCACCACTCTCATTGTAAGAAAATCCCTTATATCTAATCTAAATCTCTCCTGAATGAGCTTGAAAGCATCACCCCTTGTCCTACTACTACAGGTCCTGCTAAAATGTTTGTCTTTCTTATAGGCCCTGTAATATATAAATAAATGTAATGCAGCATGTATTATGAATGTAATGTGCATTTCCTGAGGGAAACACAACACCCAACATTCATTACCCATCACCTGTATGGAACCTTTGTAGAAAAATTTAACCAGAAAAATAACCCAAGCGGGGGTAGGCACACACCTTGACATCCATTTTCTGTGATGACTCAAGTGACACCTCAACTCACCCTGTTGCTGGAAGCACATCTGCAGAGCCAGACAAGCACCATAAATACCTCCCAGCTCATCCCTGCTCACAGCAGAAGGAGTGGATTATGTTATTTTCTGGGGAATTCATGCCTGTATTTCACCCATTGCATCACAGAATGAGTGAGCAAAAGCAGAGAGCCAACACATGTCATAGAAGTTCAACTGCTCCCTCCTACTGTCCCAGTTAGCAGTGGGAAAACATCACTTTTTACTGTTTATTTTGGTTTGGATTTGTTTTGGGGAAGTTTGGGTGGTTTTTGGGTTTTTTAACACTGCGTCATTGAAAATCCAGGCTTCATCCCCAAAAGAGAAATAAGGAAAAGAACTTTAAGTGACAAAAGAGGAACCATCATTACAGAGATTGCTACAAAACAGGTACTGAACAGAAAGGCATATAAGCATTGTTCAGCCCAGCAAAACCTCAGCCAAACCTCTCTCTTACTCCAGACTTTATAATTATTCCACCTGTTAGAGGCAAATACTCCTCTGCTCCACAAGCATCAAGTTCCTTTTCTGTCACATTATCAGCTTAACATCACACAGTTCAAGTTGAGTGATTATTCTCAACCTGAAAGCTGCTACTTCTGGTTTGGACCCAAAGAAGAGGTTTGGGTCTCCAAAGCTTTGGCAGCTGGTTTTGTTTTCCCCTCAGCTTCTCAGTTTGTTGAATTAAAAGAAATTAAAAGAAAAAAGATTTGCAACTCTCAAAACCTTGTTTCACCACTTGATCTCATTAGTACCTTGTACTGTAGCCTTAGTTTTAACTGCAACATCCAACAGCTCCCTAATGGCTTTTTAATGTTCAGATTAACCTAATTGCAGCACTGTTATCTACATGGCAGAGCTTTATCTCCAGCTCTATTAACTGTACAGGTGACTCAACCAGATGAACATGCGTGGTGCGAGGCTGGGTTTTCCTCCTTTCCTGGTTGGACATTCCACCCTGTACCAGAAGGATGTTCATTTGTCCAAGGTGTGGAGAGCCCTCCCTTCCCTCCCCAGGGCTGGCAGACCCAGCTCCACCACACCAGGCCAGGAGGACAGAGGAACTTCAAGCCAATCACACAGAGATTCATGGAATTGTTAAGGCTGGAAAAGACCTCTAAGATCATCAAGACCAACCATCAACCAGCACCATCACCATGATCATCACCAAACCATGTCCTAAGTGCCATGTCCACGTGTTTTGTGATCACTTGCAGGGATGGTGACTCCACTGCTCTGGGCAGGCTGTTCCAGTGCTTTACATAAGCTGGTTTTTAACAGCAGTTTAACACCCTCCATCACAAGTAGGTAACACCAGAGCACTGGTGCTGCTGGCAGAGCCTTCCCACAGAGGGAACACTTGTGGAGCAGGACAGCTGCCTTGTCCATGCCAGAAGCTAAAGATGGAAGGAGAAGCATGACCTGGGCCCCAGGAACAGGCACCAGGCTGGATCAGGGTGCAGCTCCAGGGGCTGGCGGCTGAGCAGGAGGACAACAGAGATAACATCAGCCTATTTACAATGGGAATAGTAAGAGAAGAGATATGAGTAACTGTAATAAAGATGAAAGTGCTTGGCAGCTGTGTCTGTGGTCTCAACTTCGAGCTATTTTAAGATTTTGTTTTGTTATTATCGTGTTTTGAATTGTTTCACTCCACAAACAAGTTCTGTGTAAAACGACCCTATTTTTAACAGTCTGTTTAGAGCCGATAAGATCTCCAGCAAAGCAACACCTCATTCGCAGGCTCGTTTTGCCTTGGAAAACAAACACTCTAATGAGGCCGAGCAGGCTGGAACTGTGAGAATCCCCCTCCCCACCCCGAGCCAGCATTCCCCATCTGCAGTGCTGGGCTGGAAGGTGAGCCAGGGGAGCTGGAATCAATCCCGTTCATCCAACTGCAGATCCTCGGGCTGGATCGGCAGGGCAACACAAGTCCTGAACAGCAGGTACCCCCCACCTCACCAGCTGATCGTTAAGAGCAAAAATCCGAGTCAGATGCAGGAGCGTGGGGCAGCTCTGGGGAATGCTGAGGTACTGGCACCTCATCAGGGTCTACTCAGCCCCTCGGACTCCAAAGGGAATGTTACTGTCGTGGCTGGTGTACAAGGAGTCTTTGCACAAAAATACATTTCATGCATATAGAGTTTCTAGCATTATCTAATAACAGCAATAATGCTAATTATTGCATGTAACAGTGTTCAACCTGTACTAAACACCCCCAGATGACAACAAACCTGGGGAAGGCTGGTCCCCGTCTTGCCTTGAAGCCCCAGGTGTACACGGGAGAGGGGACGTGATGGAGCCACTGCTCAGTGCAGGCAAAGCTGATGGGCATTGCCTGATCCAAATCCTGTCAGAGCTCCTGAGTCTCCACATCCTCCAGGAGCTTTGGGTCATTCTTTGACTTAATGATGGTGAAAGCAAAAATCCTATTTGGACATTGTGTCATAGTTTTGTCTTCCAAGGATAAACACCTAAAATATAGCAGAGGGCTGTCTGAGGCTGGGGAAGAATCCAAAGCTGGGCAATACTACACTGAATTCTACCTAACCCAGGTGTAGGTGCACTTTGACCCAAAGGATGGGGAAAGTTTCCTAAACCTGACATGTTCAGGCCCAGCCACGAGCACCAGAACACTCCCGTAGTCACGCAAGTGCAAACCCAAGAGTATGGGAAAGTGGGGAGTCCTCTGGAGTGAGCACACAGCCCAGACACTCTGCACCAATACCTGATCCTCTCGCCTTGTTTTGAATGCAATTGGCTCTGTCTCATCAAAAAATGACTATTCTTTCCACGTACAGTATGAGGTGCAGGAAGCCACACAAGATCTTATCTGCAAGGGCATGTGCACTTGGGTGGTGTCTGCACTGACAATTTCAGCAATTTTCCCACGGTGGGGTTTGCATCAGAGGAATAACCTCGTGCAGTAGAACCGCTGGGAGTGCTGAGGCAGGACAGACACGAGTGGTTTCTGATGACTCCTGTACTTGGCTCTGCTGTGAGCAAGCTGGGACAGCACAAACGTAAATATGTCTGTGCCTGACTTAGTGCATTATTTCTGAACCAACGGGGAAGGAATTTCTGAAAACCCATGGAATAAACCAAACAACAGAAGGAGACTTTGCAGAGGAGGAACCAACGTCAACTCCAAGAAAATCACACTGATCAAAGCCTGGATAACAGCAGAAATAATTGAGAAAAAGCCACACCAGGTATTAATCATTGGGCACATCTGTTTTGTGTTTTGGAATCACTCATTTCAAACTTGTGGCTAATCAGCTTTGCTGAGCTCTCAGAGTGCATCACTGCACAGTGGATGACATCAGGCTCGATGGTTGATTGCTTCCTGCTCAAAGAGCACTCCATGCACACAGCTGGCTGTGGAAGGTCTGCAGAGAGCAGGGAAACACATTCCTCAGGTCCACACTCAAGAGACCAGGCAGGAGTGAGACCATCGACATGGGGCAGTGACAGGTTATTCCCAGCTAAAGAATTTGAGGTAGAGGGACAGAGGTACAAGTCAAGGTTGGAATATGCACAGGTGAGGGGAAGAGGGAACTGAAGCCAACCCTTCTCTGATTTGTGTCCCTCAGGTCACTCAGCAGTTTTAGACGGGATTTACCTGGTCAGCTCATCCTCTGAGCACTGCCCAAGGTTCAGGTGTGCTCAGGCCACCCACCCTCACCAGAGCCAGACTGCACAGCTGGATCTGCTGCACATCCCCACAGCTTTCCCACAGCCTGGAAATGAGGGCAGCAGAAGCAAAACTCTACCATCTCATTTATGACTTCCCTGCAATGTTCAAGCTCCTTCCCCAGCGTTCCCCAGGCACAGCCCACGGCAGAGGTGGCTCAGGAGGCCCCAGTGCTGGGAGGGGCAGCAGTGGCCCCTGGCCCCTGGGCTGGCTCCCTCTGCTCTGGAGGGGCCTCACCTGGCAGGCACCGAGCCTCTAAAGCTGTCCTTCAGCAGCAGAGCGAAAAGGCGGTGATACTAAAACATCATCATCTTTATGTGAGAAACAACTGGTGTAACATTTTCCTTGGGCTTCTTTTCCAACACGATTCTTAATTTAAAAGCACAAGTGAAATTCAAAAGCACACACTTTAAAATAAAGTAAGAGTTGAACAAGCCTTTGTATAATTAAGGTGGTGAATGGAGGTAAGAAGCCATATCAGAGACATTTTCCCTGGCCTGAGAACAGCTCAGAAAAAGTCAGAGTGAAGAAATCCAAAATCTGATTACCCATTAATGTGCTCAATCAATGCTAACACTGATCTCTACTGACAGATTTGCAAAGATACACCGAGTGTACTCCAGCACCACGTATGAAGGAGGACTACAAACACCAACATCTCTGACTTGTGTTCAAAACATCCCTGCACTGAAACTGGAGGTCATGGTGGGGACTGAACTGTTCATTTTTACACTTTTGAGTATTTGTGCTCCTTTAAGTTTAACTCCGGTCATCCATCCTTTCTATTATGTTTGCAGTAGCATGTATTGCTGACAAAAACTTGGAATTCTCTGTGTACACAGCTTTTTCTTTGGGTACTGCAATATATTTTATGTCAAATTTTAACTGAACTCTACTAGATAACCCACACTATCTTAATTGAAAGAGCAAACATTAACCAAATTTAACATGGAATGAGCCTTCATTATTTCTAGAAATTGATGGATGAAACATTAGTAGAGAAAATATACTCTGCCTTTGAAAACAGAGAAATCTGAATGCACAGCAACAGAAAAGCCTGCTAAAAATAAAATACTACTGGCTTCATCCAATATTCTTGTTTAAGAACCAAAGTGATGAAGGGGAGCAAAATGCTGCGAATCACCAACACAGAGAGGCTGGAGTGGGAGGTCTCTCAGGCCCAAGAATATTTCTGGTTGTCAGAGGCTAAAAAGATTATTTATTGTTTCCTTCCTAAACCCAGCTCCACTGCCACCTGTTCAGAATTTACTATAAAGCTGTTAAACAAGATGAGAACTTTGATGCTGACTGTGAAAACAAGTTTCACTGTATCTGACCCGAGCAGCACTCACTGCTGATCGAGAAGCAAAGGAATTTGATTTTTTTCTTTAAGCACAGCTATCTTTTTACCTTTATAAGCTGTTTAAAAAATGTAAATAAAATAACTCAGTGGACAATAGAGGGCATTCATCCCCCAGAAAGACAGCCGCCACCCTTAGACATGAAATATCGCAGCACATTAAGTCATGAGACCCCGCTAATCAAAGCTGACAGGGCCCTGAATGTGATTTCTGCTGAGACTTAGCGATATCATGGGGCACTGAAGCATGCACAGCCTGCCAGACTGCCCCTGTTCATGTGACAATGGCTTTTATTCCTCAAAGGGGCCTGCGAGTGACAAGAGTCCCCTTTGTCTGCGGGCTCCCGCATTCGCAGTGCAAGAGAGGTTCATTCAAGCAGCCCCAGACACTCTTTGAAAGGCTGAAGTGTAACATAAGATGACCATGAAACACTAGCTTGCCTTCTGCCTACCCCTCATTCTTCTCCAGCACAGCCTGGCCTATTCAGGGCCTCTCGCAGCCCCGCTCGCGCTGCATTACCCCCGGTCTGCTGAATCCCAGCATTGTCCTGGCGGCACCCAGAGCCTTCCCACCCCAGAGACACCCCGAGCCTTCCTGCAGCCATCCATGGGCACCCAAAGCCTTCATGCACCACATCCATGGTCTCCCAGAGGCCTTCCCACCCCAGAGACACCCCGAGCCTTCCTGCAGCCATCCATGGGCATCCAGAGCCTTCCTGCACCACATCCATGGGCACCCAGAGCCTTCCTGCACCACATCCATGGGCACCCAGAGCCTTCCCATCCCAGAGACACCCAGAGCCTTCCTGCAGCCATCCATGGGCACCCAGAGCCTTCCTGCACCACATCCATGGGCACCCAGAGTCCTTCCCACCCCAGAGACACCCAGAGCCTTTCTGCACCACGTCCGTGGGCACCCAGAGCCTTCCTGCACCATGTCCATGGGCACCCAGTGCCCCTCCCACACCAAATCCATCCAGAGCCCTTCCTGCACCACATCCACCAGAGCCCTTCCCACACCATCCTCCGGCCCCCAGTGCCCTTCCCACACTGTGTCTGGAACTCCCTGAGCAGGAATGCCAAACCCTCCCATGTCGCCATGCCGTGGGGCCCTGAGGAGCAGAGCTGGGAGCCCCTGGCCCCGCTCAGAGCGCCCGTTGCTCCTCCAGCAGCTGCACATCCCTTCACGAAAGAACAGATTCAACCCCAAACAGCCCAGACACCTCAGCACCCCACTTCCACACACCCCTGCTTTTCCCCAGCTCCCAGTATCTGCCTGTTTCCTTGCATCCCGGGAGCACTAGTGCCATCCACTGGTGCTGCTCCCCCGCAGGTGCCTCCTCACCACAGCCTGTGCTGCCAAGCCAGAACGGAGTCACCTCCACCTGCGCCATTGTCCCCACTCCGGGCGCTGCTGGGGCCCTGCTGTGCCCTGTCCCAGCACTGCCCCGACCCGTGGGCTCAGCCTCTCACCAGCTCCAACAAAACCAGGCTTAAGGGAGGGCCAGAGGGGCTCTAGAAACAAACAACTGCCACAGCCTTCCCCAGGGAGCTCTGAGATCTTGTTTTCCAAAGGCAACTTTCTCCAAAACTCCCATGAGGGAAAGGAACTTTAACTCTCAGAGCAGAGGATATTAATGGTTTGTACACCACAGACAAAGGGAACAATCTGCTCCAGAATAAATCACAGAATCCCTGGTTTGGGTTGGAAGGGACCTCAAAGCTCATCCAGTTCCATCCCCTGCCATGGGCAGGGACACCTTCCACTATCCCAGGCTGCTCCAAGCCCTATCCAACCTGGCCTGGGACACTTCCAGGGATGGGGTAGCCACAGCTTGTCTGGGCACCCTGTGCCAGGGCCTCACCACCTTTACAGGGAACAATTTCTCCCTAAGATCTCACCTAAATTTCTCCTCTTTTAGTTTAAGAGTTACCCTTGTCCTATCACCATCTGCCCATGTCAAATGCCACTCTCCCTCTTTTTTATAAGCCCCCTTAAGTACTGAGCTGTGAAATGTCTGGTGTCTTATTGCAAATAAGCAAGAAAATAAATAATGCCAGCCAGGATTTGTATGGATTTCTGTCCTTTCAGGTGAAAGACTGAAGAGCCAAAAATCCTACATGTGGATCTGCTTCACTGCCCCAGCTGAGAGACGGGAGAGCAGGAGAGAGGGACACCCAGAGCCACGGGAATGCTCAGAGCCCCACTCCAGGTTGTTTGGGGTTAGTTTCTCTGAACTTAGGTATGTTCAGTCCCCGAGGGCAATAAAAGATTTCCTGTTCTTTTCAAAGATAATTCTATTCATCCTTCTGGTAACAAAACAAAACTAGAAGAAAACTATGGCTGAGAGTCAGAAGCTGTTGAGGTTTTCTGTTCTTCACACTGGAAATGAGCAGTAAATGAGTTGTGGTGTGGAAGAAAGAACAAAGAAACAATTCTACAAAAAAAAAATCTAGAGCTTTTCAAAACTGGCTCTAGAAAGAACTGTATTTCTAATGAAAACAACAAATGAACTTAAAAGCCATGAAGCCATGAACTTAAAGATCCCACTTGAATATAGTCAAACAGGACATTTCTGTTACAACTGTCAAACACTCACATTCAAAAGCTTTTTGAGCACAACAGTAAGTCTCAAGCAGCTACCTGGGAATTTCAAACCAAATACAAAATATCTTTGTTTCAGTATTGAAAGAAATCAACAAGAATGGGATTCCAGGATCTCACTTGGGAATTCAGCTTTACTGAAGAACAGGACATTAAGAATGCTATTTGAGTTTTTACTTTTGCTAAACAACATCAAGTTGTTCTAAACCATCCAAATGAACCATGTTCCTGGGAGGAAAAAATCCTGATTCTTGCCCTTTAAAAAAGAAAGATAATAGAATGGCTGGGAGAGACCTTCAAGACCATCCAGTTCCACCCCCTGCCATGGGCAGGGACACCTTCCACTATCCCAGGCTGCTCCAAGCCCCGTCCAACTTGGCCTGGAACAACTTCAGGGATGGGGCAGCCACAGCTTCTCACCTGTGCCAGGGCCTCCCCACCCTCACAGGGTGTCCCTAACATGTCATCTAAAGCACTGGCACTACTGCAGTTTGCTCATGAGAACACTCACAAGGCCACCAAGGTATGCCCACGATGCCAGAGATGCTGCAGTGCTGTAGAATGGGGTAAAACACACCAGACTCTGGGTCTGGTGAACTCCTGCCTGTGTCAGCCACCCAGACACAAACACAGGAGGAGTTCCACATTTGGAATACTAGTCTCAATGGTAAAGAGGCTTCAAAACTTCTCCAACTAAGACCTGAGGTTGGGGCAAACACATGGGACCAGTGAGGTTTTCTAAGCCCTCTGGCTGCAGGCAGGCTGGAGAGAGCACAGCAGGTCTATGACTGAGTACTAAAATCCTTCTTTTCTTGTTAAGGACAAGGAAAACAAAAAAGAACACAACCATTCCCTCAAATGCTCCAAATTAAACCCTACTAACCTATTACTTTGAAAGGTCAGCAAAGGAGTGGAAGGAGGATTCCCTGGCATTCTGTCCTCAGCCAGCAGAAAAGCCGAGGACGAGCCCAGCCTGCTCCTGTACATGGGAAGAGCACGTTAAGCTGCAGCATTCACTGCGTGCAGCTGCTGGGATGAAATGGATCCACATTGAAATGCATCCAAAAAAAAAGGGACACAGACATTCACAGAGAGCTGGGAAGGTAAATTTATTTGAAAGACATGACCCACCTCTTTGTAATCGCCCTTGAGATAAAGATGACTGACATGTTCAAGCAAATAGTTCCGGTCTGCTGTGTGGAGCTGGTAAATGCTAATCAGGGGGTCAAGCAGATTAGCTGGGCACTGGGAGAGCACTCCGAGCACACGGGCCTGCAGCTTCTTCAGCTTGGTGCCAGACTGCAAAAAACACCAAAAGCAGTCAGACACAGGTTTAGTAAAGACGGCTGCAATTCAGCAGCCGTGGAAACACAGCTTGTTTAAACAGAACCAGCAAATTCCTTTGGAAGGGATTCTCCCATTTCCCCACGGAGTCTGCAAGCAGAAATCAGACTAATATGATGTTTTTTCACAGCATCCAGTTTAAAAACATGAAATATTTGCGGGATAATTCTGGAGAAGGGGCCTTGTGCAAAAGTAAAATCTGAAGCTGGAAAAATGCCCTCTTTGCTAACAGAGCTCTTCAGAAACTCTCCCCTCTAGTTCCCAGCAGAAAATCTTTGAATCCAGTGACTCCCCTCCAGGGAGATCTCACCTATCAGGCATAAGAATTCAATTTTCCATTCCCAGGCTTGCTGCTGGGTGCATGAAGAGCAGGAAAACGAAAAGCACCATCTAAAGATGCACAGACACAGGTATTAATCCTGCTGTTCCCACGTGATCATTCACTCATGACACAGGAATTTCAGTGCCAGTAGCACTCCACTGCACTTGCAGATCCTGTAATGGCAGAGCTCAACCTCCAACCAGCGCCATTGGAAAAATACGAAAGGAAGCAACACAAATATAAAAGTATCCTGCAGCTCAGAGCCAAAAGCTTACAGAGAAGAGAAAATCTTAGTAGGTCAGAATATCCGAAGGCAGAAGGAATGGTAAACATTAGGACATATAATCTGATGACCCAACTTTACAGAACTAATCATTCAGCTGCTGAAAAGGCAGACTGTTCCCATTTTCTGCATTCCCACCATATGGCAGGAATTAAGCAATCCTACAGTAACTGGCTTCTATTTGCAGAGCTGGAAGAACACACAGAGCAGATTTCTGCAACTGGGTTTATCCTGACAGCAGGGATGTGAGTTCCAGTGGGAGAGCCTCCAGCTTGGAAAGGCTGCAAGATCAACTCTCGATCAAAGTGGTTTGATCTGGAGAGATGGAAATCCCAACTTGGGAGGGGAAACAGAGCTCTGGCATCACAGCTTCCAATATTATTTCATTTTCAGGCCAGCATGCCACAGACAACAACACCTCAATAGGAGTTTCACACCTTGTCCCACTGTACAAGGCTACAGAGAAGATGCTGGACTTTGAAATAAAGCGAAAATGGATACTTGAGGAACATGAAACTCAATCACTCTCTCCCAGCTCTCTTGCTTTCTCTTTTTCTAACCTGTGGGACAGCAGGATGCTCTTTTATCCAAAGCTGCAGCTCCGTGGTGATGCAATAGCCCAGGGAATGCCCTTTCCCCTTCCAATCACTGCTGCTCTCCAGCATGGCCAGGAGTCCTGCCAAAGGGTCCTCCAGTCTGGCAAAGCCCCGCCTGATTTCTTCCTTGAGCTGTCGAGATACAAAACCACATTGTCATGTGCAAAAAAGATTAGTGAATCCTCCCTTCCCCCAGCTGAACACAAAGCTTTATTTTTTTTAATTTAATCTATTCAGAGAGGTAACTGTTGCTATTCAGCCACCATCCGCGCCTCCAGTGACTTTTCATGTCATTACAGATTCCTTCATGGCTCACTGCACCTCAAACCCAATGGGAAAAGCAGCAATTGTCCACACTAATTATCCCATAAAGACAGAGAAGTTGTTCTGTGGGGCAGACAAAGGGGCTTGGGATTTGGGGGAGGGGGAGAAAAGAAGTGAGCTGGAGAGAGGGGTGTTATTGGGAAAATGGCAATATTGAAGGTAGAGAACTGGGCTCAAAAACCTGCTCATCTTCTGAGATACCTAAAAGGAGTAGGACAAGAACCCCTCCTCATTCCTGCACCACAAACTTGCATACTTGACCTTAATCCCACTTCAGCCTCAGTGATGCAACACTCCTCACCATAATCAGAATATTTGGGAGTCTCAAAATATTTTGGCTTCTACACACAGCATCAAAATGAACTAAATATCCAAGTTCAAATTCTGTCAGATTAACGTCCTCCAAATCTGTGCTCCTTCCCCCAAACCTCCCTGAGCACCTCCTGCCCCTGCACATTGGGCACTGCACACCTCTGTGAGCCTAAAGGCCCCACAAAGGGGCTTGGAACATGGGAAAACTCCACGCCATAAATCTTAGGAATCCCAGGGTGATGTGTTTAGAAATGTGAAGGAATTGGACCCTCACTCCGTGAATGTTAATAGGCTACTTACTCCCCATCTGGTAGAAGTGATAAATTAGCAGTACTGAGCAATATCTCTATCATGTTTACATTAGAAGTAGTTTCCAGGGAGCTGGGAGGGTTGGCAGGGTGAGGAAGTTGCATCCCCAGTACCCACACAGGACCTCTCACTGCATGGTACATCCCTGGCATGGAGCAGGGCAAAAGCAGAGCCAGAAAACAAGAAATCACTGAGAGCAGCTGCTCTATTTCTTTTCTGGCTAAAAAGCCAAATCCGAAAGGTGCTCATTCCTGCTGCAGCCAGCACTTGTAATTTACTGGATATCATGGCCCCAGTCGGAGCTTCCAGTGGAAACAACATAAAGTTTGAAGAAAAACATGGAAAACAAAAGAAAATGTACAGCGAATTTGCCAATGAATTTGTTCTTTTTTTAATTCATCGACAATTTTTACTGGAAGACAGTCATTTTCCAGAGTGACTTTCACGTCTGGAAAACCCACAGAACCTATCGTTTGTGACAGCAACTGTTTCTTTCTCACTAGAATATCAAAGGCACCATGAACAAGCTGATGACTAACGAAGATGAGACTTTAGATAAGGGATTTCTCCCTGTAAGTAATTTTCCCTGTGGCAAGTGTTTGAGAAGTTAAACACAGGGCTCCAGTTCACTGGGAGACGCAGCAGAAGGCAAAGCCGAGCTCTTACCCAACCACAAACATCCAATACAACAGCCAAGGGAAAACAAAGCAACTCGCCAACTCAACTGCACTGTTTGGAAATGGCTTTTTTCCCCCAACTTCAGCACATTTGGAGCTTCCACCACCCTGCTCAGCTCCTCCTTGGGCTCGAGTGGAGCCTGGGCTTTGGCGGGATGGCACCAGGTCCTGCTGGCACAGGCAGAGCAGCTCCCAGCACTGACACCCAGCAGCACAAACTGTGCTCATCTGCACCGAGTCTGGCCTTGTGGCAGTCAGACTGTGCTGAGCTGGGAAAAAGCCTCCTTCCAAACCTCCCAGCAAGCCTTCAGCTATGGCATGTGTAGTCTGAGGGGGAAGCAAAGAACAAAAAGGGCATGAGACACCTAAATCAGAGAGGAAAGAGTGCTGTGCTGCCTGGCTCGTCCCTCTGCCAGAGAAGGATTCCTCTCAAACGTGTAATTGCCATTTCCATTTCAATTGATTCCCATGGCAGGGAATGCTCCTTGGGGGATTTCTACAGCCTGACAGATCATGGGAATAGGAAAATGCTGCTGATGTTCAAACTACATATTCCTTCCTTCAGCTTGGGTCCCTTATTTCCAGTCCCACAGCTCCAGGCAGTCTGCTGATGCTTCCTGGTTACTCCAAGATTGTCCTTCCTATGTAGGAAATGACCATTTCTTACATTCACATTCGAGAACTGAGGTCACACCGTGGCAGACACCCTCCAGAGCCCATGGTCAATCATTTGAGACTGATGGGCTGATTTACAGCTGGTCCCTCCACAGACCTCCTCATGGCTCCAGGAAGGTTTTCCTCGGGGGCCAGAAATGCACCCTCCAGGCTGAGAAACACCCTCCTGCCCAGCACAGAGCCCCACAGCACTGCCTGGAGGGGGGACACGCCTGCAAACCCCACTGGGGACCTGCAAACCCCGTGTCCCACTGGGGTGACCAACAGAAGAAAAATGTGGACCTGCTGGAATGAATCCAGAGGAGGCCACTAAGTTGTTCACAGGGCTGGAGCTCCTCTGCTCTGGAGACAGCCTGGGAGAGCTGGGGGTGTTCACCTGGAGAAGGGAAGGCTCCAGGGAGAGCTCAGAGCCCCTTCCAGTGCCAAAAAGGAGCTCCAAGAGAGCTGGAGAGGGACTTGGGACAAGGGATGAAGGGACAGGACACAGGGAATGGCTTCCCACTGCCAGAGGGCAGGGAGAAATGGGATATTGGGAAGGAATTCTTCCCTGTGAGGGTGGGGAGGCCCTGGCACAGGGTGCCCAGAGAAGCTGTGGCTGCCCCATCCCTGGAAGTGTCCAAGGCCAGGTTGGATGGGGCTTGGAGCAACCTGGGATAGTGGAAGGTGTCCCTGCCCCTGGCAGGGGGTGGAACTGGATGAGTTTTAAGCTCCCTCCCAACCCAAACCAGCCTGGGATTCCATGACCATTCCAGAAACAAACTGAATACATGGAGTTCCAAGTGTGACTCCTGGGGATCCTGCAGCTTTTCCATCCCCAGCAGGGTCATTGCAGTGCTCTCTGCCAAAGGACACATCCATGGGAGGCTTTGCCTTTTCCAGAGTATTTTTCTTCCCAATCCACATAGAGATCCCAGGGTACCCAGTGCAGAGATTTTGGTGATTACCCTTTCCTACTCTTGTTTTGTGGGATTAGCTGCCCTCCAGACCTAAAGGATAGCATTTTTTTCCTCCAACTCTGACAAAACTTGATGGAAAGCTCAAGGCTTCCGAGTTGCTGAGCTCAAGTCTCCGCCGGTGAGAGACCATTTGGAAAGGCACCTCTCCCCCTGGGTTTCCAGTTGTTCATTCCAGCTGGCAACCACAGACCAGCAGTAATGGAAAGTCTCAGTGCAGCAGACAAGGACAGTGACTAAACACTGCAGGCACCCAGGATGGAGCACGTACACCAGGTCCTCAGCCATGCTGGCCATTCCACACAGGACACGTACCAAATGCTTGTGTGCAGAGCTGCAGGGTTTGGGGTCTTCTAGAAAAGGAACCATCCCAGTTCTGAACCTGCCTGAACAGCACAGGGTTAAACGTGGCAAACTCACCACTCAGCTGATGCATCTACTGTTTTTGTCAGTTTTCAAGCTCCCAAATTTGGATGAAATATATTTTACTCCCTTTGAGAAATGTCCATGTAGAGCCCATAGGTTGCTGTATAAAAATACAGCACCAATTTTAGACAGGCAGTCTAAATTGCATTCACCACTCTAAAAGGGAAAACCAAACCAAACCAGAAAAAAAATAAAAACACTTCAAATATGAAAGCTTTGATATATTCACTTGGCTAAAAGCACTTCTCTACTGACTTCAGCTGACATTTTTTCAGCTACTAGAAATATTCTTCACCCTCCCCTCAAGATCCTCCATTTAATGGGAAAAAAAAATGTTTAAAACAAAACAAAAGCAACTTTGATTTTTTTTTTCCTTCTGTAACTCAGTCCTGGAAACTCCAGCTCTATTCTAGGAGCCCCTGAGCTGCTCCCCATCACACAGAGCTACCTTTTCACTTGTAGCTGCAAATGCTCAGGCTCTTCCCCTGAGTGCTGGAATGAAAGCAGCAGTGAAGGACTGGGACTCTGACCTGAGTGTCCTGTGTCTGGACATGCTCTGCATCCAGAGGAACTGCTGGATAGAGGGGCTGAGCCTTACCTTCCCCAGCTCATGCTTTGTCCAGAGAAGCTGAAGGGTTTTCAGCAGTAGGAGTGGGTCCTGGCCTGGAGGAGGGGGAAGAAAGAGGGAAAAGGAGGGAGAAAAACAAAACAAAACAGATTTATTGGCTGTGTAGAGGCAGCCCAGACACACTGGGGCATTGTTTCACCCCAGAGAAATCAGCTACTCCGTGTTGGAAACCATCAAGCTCCAAGTGCCAGTCAGGATTAGCGTGTAAAACCCTGCACTCTGAAATCCCAACAAAATCACAGCCAGCGTCCAGGCACGGCTTTACTCAGCACCCCGTGGGCTCCTACACTCCAACGCTGTGCTGCTGCCTTTGCAGCGAAATCTTCCTGCTGCTCCACACCCTGCCCACCCCACTGCCCCCCACCCCTTTCCACAGGGCCCTGGAAGAGGCAGCACCTTGCACAGGTCGGGAGGGGTGACCAGCACAGGCATTTTTAATGAATGGCTCTGAGGTGTAACCTCCTGGCCGCCTGGCGATGGAGGAGGGAGTGGTGACCTGGGGGATGGCTCAGCCCCCTGTGCTGGGCCAGCACAGGGACCTGGGTGTGCCCGGGGGGTCTGCCCTGCCAGGCTGGGCAACAACAGGGACCCAGAGGGATTCAGGCAAGAGGGGGAGGATGAAATGCTGCTGTGACGAGTGGCAAGGCTAAACAAAGAGGGATCAAATATTTCAAAAGAAGGTTGTTCGGAATTTTCCTCTTACTTTTCACCTAGTTATTGCAGAACTTGCACCCAGTTGTTCATTTGTGTGTTATCATTCATCATACGGTTATTCATCATACCATTATTCATCATACCAGTACTTCTAAACCAATTGTTTAAGAGTACTTCATTTTAACAGCAGTAACGTGTTTGATATCTGGTTCTACTTAATTCACAATCATTTATGTACGAAACCATGACACAAAATATTCTGAATGAAAATTATCTGTGGCATCACCAGTTTAAACGTGACGAACAAATTAAAAAATCTGAATGAGCCCTCCAAAACCACTCCTCCTAGTGCACCTCCTCTTATGTTTTCATATAGCCAAAAGGAAAATGTTAATCTGAAAAGGAAACGTCATTTCAGTCACCTTCTGTGTTTTACAGTTCCTAAAGAGTTCATTTCCAAATGTTGGATTTCATGCTCAGTATCCTATCGCACTTCATATTTCATGTCACAAAAAGCTGCTTCAGCTGTGAAATGCTCTACCTCATCCAACTGAACTCTGAGGCACTGCATTTATAAAATTTTTGAAGTAGCAAGCTGATTACTGGTCGAGCCAACAGCATGATAGTATTCCCATTATCCACTAACCTCTGGGAAACACCAGCCAAATTAAAAATGCCACATTTACAATTCACAAGATAATATTTTCTCTCATCTCTGGTTGTTCTGAAATGTTGAACTCTCCAAACACTGGCTGTTCTCAGCTACTGCTCCTCCTTTGGAAAAAGAAAAGGCTCTTTTTACACCAAAACGGAAGAAAAGCCAGATCCCCACTCCCCACTAAATTAGCAAATTACAGTCAAATTCAGTCCATGTGTGTGTGCGTATCTGCACACTCTCCTCTTGGCCTGACTCCTAAAGAAATTTATATACATACAGGAAAAAAAAAAATTAGAATGCAATGCAGTGTGTAACCAAATACACTGTAAATCTGAGCTGTAATTAATGCAGGGAACGAGCTGGAATGATACAGGAAATGAGAGCAGTTAGGAGAGCAGTGTTTCACTTCAGATACGACCAATAATTCAACTTGTTAAAAAGCTTTCTAGACCTCAATCAACAAACCCAGCCCTTTTCTTACTGACTGTTTCCTACCTTCCCTCCCTGCCACTGGAACCCCAGCTGGGTTTGCTGATGCAGCCGGAGCAAAACGAATCTCCAGTCAATTTTAACCAGGTCAGTGGTGCCAGTGTGGCAGTGGGCAGCCACAGGTACACAGGGAACACCTTCCCCTGCCCAGAGCCTGGCACTGAACACACCCAGAACTCAGCTATTTCCACAGACCCCACCTGGGACACGGCATCCAGCTCTGGGGTCCTCAGCATGGGAAGGGACCTGTTGGAGGAGAAGAGAAACTCCAGGGAGATCTGAGAGCCCCTTCCAGGGCCTAAAGGGGCTTCAAGAGAGCTGGAGAGGAACTTGAGACAAGGGGAATGGCTTCCCACTGCCAGAGGGCAGGGATTGAACAAGGAGAAGCTCTGAGAAATCCCCCACTGGTGTCCCTGCTCCAGCTGTGAGCAGCTGAGGAGGGCCAGGTCCTCCACGCTGGAGTGACCAAGATGTGTCCCTGGCAGTTCAGGTCCTAGACTGAGCACAAGAGAAAGTGCTCAGTCTGACACTGACCCTTCACAGCTCCAAAAAAGGGGGCTGCAGACCATAAAATGCCTGGGAAAGTGCCTTGGTTTGAGACAATTTAAAGAACACTCTGGAATGAGCTGTCTCCCTTTATAGGTTCAACCAATCCCTTTCCACCAATAAGGAACGAATATGAGGAGATGTAAGTGAAAAAATAACAGTTTACTAACAAACAGAACAGTCAAGGGTTGCAGACCATAAAATACCTGGGAAGGCCTCACCAAATCAAGGTTACAGCACATTGGTGGAGACCTCAAAAAGACACTTCTGCACTCACTCCAGCAAGACACAGAAGATCTCAAGTTCTTCCTCAGTTTCTCCCAATAGCATGTTCCTGTTTTAAACATTTTACACTAATATATTTCCTTTCAACGTTTTCCATTCTAAAAATAAATGAGCTGTGCCCTGAACCTGGTACCAGAATCAGAGGAGATGGTAAGTCAAACGTCTCCCAGTTCTCAAGATCTGTGGTTACACTTCAAAACCAAATAAACCACAAGGCTGATATTTCTGAGTTAGAAAAGTGCCTTTGAGGAAAGCCATAAACTACTTTCTGTTCATTCTCTCCTTTTCCTTTGTGCATCCATCACTGAAGCCCTGCTGTGATCACAACAAAAGTGGTGCCCGCAGGCTGGTGAGGTAAGCACTGGGTTTGCTGCTGAGGTTTGCAGTGTTGGCCCTGCAAAATTCTGCTGCATTATTCACCAGTGCTGCTGAAACGCTCTTGCAAGAGAACCCCACGTTATGACTGAGCCTCCTTGTGTCCCGTGCCTGAGGAAAGTGAGACATCCAAGCCCAGAGGAAGAATTTCCCCAGGGAAAAAACCTCCTGCATGTCCTCTTTGTGTCTGAAGCTGTGAAATGCCTGCGGCCGAGACCTGGAAGAATTGCAGTCAGCAAAAGGAAAGACAGAATGAAAAGAAAGCGACTCCCAAAAAGAAGGCTGAAGTGACTGAAATGCAGGATCACAGCCCCCAAAATGTCACTTACAGCTGAAAGTCATGGACAGGAAAGGTCAAGAACAAAATGCTAATTACAGAATCATAAATTCATGGAATCACAGAATATCCTGAGCTGGAAAGGACCCACATAGAACATCCATTCCAGCTCCTGGCCCTGCACAGACACCCCAGCAATCCCACCCTGTGCATCCCTGGGAGCGTTGTCCTAAGGCTCCTGGAGCTCTGGCAGCCTTGGGGCCGTGCCCATTCCCTGGGGAGCCTGGTCAGTGCCCAGCACCCTCTGGGGGAAGAGCCTTTTCCTGATCTCCAGCCTGACCCTCCCTGACACAGCTCCAGCCGTTCCCTGGGTCCTGTCCCTGTCACAGGGAGCAGAGATCGCAGCTGCCCCTCTGCTGCCCCTACAATAGCTCTGGTTCTTTTAGGCAACCAGTCTGTCCCTCTGCCCTGCAAGTTCACGGAATTTTAATAAATGTTCATTTCAATATCCAACAAATCCAACCGACCCAGTAAACAATCAGTGAAATTTTACATTACTTATTGTTTTGTGTGCCTTCTGCCCCAATAAATCCCTGAAATCTGTTCTCACTGAAAACTTCTGCTCATCTCAACATGTCTTTGAGATATTTTTCTGAAAGAAAAATAAAAATTAGAGATATTTCCATGTCCCCCTAAGGGTAGAAGGCCCATTTTGACTTAAAAACTCGACTACATCAATGCATGAGCTGGGGGTTTGGATGAGCATAGTCATTCAGCCAGCTTCTGTTCCAGCAGCACAAGGGGCACACCCACACTGGGTCATTTAAATTGCAGCTGAGTACCAACAAATTATGTGTTATGTACAAATTAATCAAAGTCTAACATCAAAAACTATTTTGCCTCAATTTTGTTCCAAAGTGGCTGCAGCTCACACCAAGTGTGTGCTGGTTTTGCAGAAGAACAGGCTGAGAGGGCACAGAAATAATATCACTTTGGTGATGCAATAGTGAATGGATACATTTCCTAGGAACCAAATTTGAACTTCTAAAGACAAGTGGTTTAATTAAAAAGGTAAAAAATTCCTCCCTAGAAACCCACAGATTGTGACACCTTGCAGGTGTTCTTTCTGTGCCTCCTTTTAATGAGCACACGTAACATAAACCTTCCAGTCTTGTTTATCAGTTTTGAGCTTGAGAAAATGATTCTGTACAGAATGGCTCCTAACAACAAGAAATGACATTTAAAAGACACAAACCCAAATCCAGAATATACAGGTGTATGCTTATGGATTGTAAAAGTCTGGATTGGAATTTTTTAAAACTACAATAAAGAAACAAAAGGTAAAGGGCTACATGATTTTAAAATAGGTAGAAAGACTTCAGAAAAAGCAAGAATTTGTGAATATGTGGGTGTTGACCAGCAGGGCATGGCAGCGCCATTCTCCTTTTGCTTCGTAGGAGGCTTCTTCAGATTTTTGCTTACTTGGATTTATCCCAGGGTCTGGGGAGAGATAACACACCACAAATCCATGGTAAAGATGTCACACACACCAGAATTAATGATCTCCAATCAAAACAGATATGACACAGATGAACCCCTTTCTATGTCACAGTTAGGATTATGCCATTGCAGCAGTGCCTGGTCCTGCCAAGTCACCCCCTGTCTCATGCTGAAGAATCACCTTCAGGACCTGCTGAACCTCCTGTTAAGCCTGAGGTCTCCAGCAAACCTGGGACTGAAATGGGGAAGTCCCTTCAAAACCAAAAATTATTGTGATGAGAGTTCCCCCACTGCTCCAGATCATCCCATGGAAGCCTCTTCCCACAGCTGGGCAACTTTTTGGTTATTCCTGTATCTCTCGGAGTAGTTACTTGTGTTTCCACCCTGGGTGTATCCAGTAAAAACCTGCACTCACATGTACATGGAATGCTTGGGGTTGGAAGGGACCTTACAGCTCACACAGTTCCACCCCCTGCCATGAGCAGGGACACCTTCCACTATCCCAGGTTGCTCCAAGCCCCATCATGTAATCCCCTTCCCTGGTTTCAGGAGCGGAGAGCAAGGGGTTATTAGTGCATAAGAAAGTGCAACACACAAGAGGTGGGACACGTTATTTTGGGACACTTTTCTCCGTCAGTCAGAACCTGGGAGCTGCAATATCTGAGCAGTGGCTTTGTTGGCATTCCTTGAACCTCCTTCTCCAAGTCTGATTGAGAACACGTGTTCCTAATGACATTTAATGGCAGTGCTGCAATTTGCTTGTATTTTTGCAACAGTGCCAAGGATCGTATTTCCTCCTTCACCCACAACGAAACACAACCTCTGCCTGTTTGGCACCCATGCCAGCACAGGGGACAGGGGGACAGCCACTGCTCCCTGCAAAACCCGTGGCACTGCACCAAAGGGCAAAGGCTCTTCAATACCTTCTCATGCCAGTCTATGTTTTAGAAAAAATAGTTATTTTCAGGAATGACAGCATTTTAGTCCCAAGAACACGACTATGAAGTAACCACTTGGTTATTGATCCCAGTCTCCACTGACTGCAGTGATGAGTCTCCCACTAAGGATAAAAGCACCCAGAGGTGTTCCCTGCACTGCTCAGGTGTCTGCAGGACACAGGAATGCTGCCAGGACAGGCTGCTCCATTTCAATGGTAATTACACCCATCACTGACTCCAAGAGAGCCACATTTACAAGAGGATTAGATGTCGCGAAACTATTTCATTTCAGAAACAATACATTGCTCTGCTTTAGCATCACTTCCAGAGCTCCAGAATTCCCTCACCATCCCAGCAACTCGTTCCTTTTCTGCGCCTCCCACAAAAGGCAAACATGCTTTTGAATGTCTAACTGTGCATTTAGCTGAACTCACACAGCAAGGAAATGAACCAAGGAGATGCAGAGAGTCCTTCTTTATATGGCCTGTCTGGCTCTCTCCAGCCTTGGTTCCATTTCCAGTTTTAGCTGCTGTTTTCTAATTGACAGAGCTTTGAACTCAGCTGCACCAAGCCCTTCACATCTCGGGAGGGAAGGAACCACACCAGCAACCACAGTCTTAAACTCCTCACACCACACACCTTCCCTGTAATTGTAACATTAAAGACAAAGCCTTTTGGGAGGTCTCTGAGTCCAGGTTCACCAAAGCCAAGGCATTTTTACTTGTTCCTCCAGCTCTTCATTCACACATTTGGGTTCTTCTGCACTAATGCAGCCAGTGGGAGGATCTACTTCAGACAGGAGGGGAAAAATATCCCTAAACACTCTAAATCCCTCACTTGTAATCACCTGACTGTGAACATCAGCTGGTTCTCAGTTGCCAGAAACCTCATGTAAGACGAGTGGTTCTTTAGTTCTCCATCCATCAGCCAGCTGTGAGTGCTGTTTCTCCCAGCCCTGGATGACAGTCATCTGCTGCTTGCCAGGAGAGACACAAAGGCCTCTCTACAGCAGATGAAGTTCCCCACAGCTGGAACTGGTACTGAAATAAAGGGGTTCACATCACCTGACACACTGCTCTGGGCTGGTCCAGGCATCACTGGGAACTGCAGAACCAGTTTATGTTTTGTTCATAGGCCAGATGGAAAAGGCAGGTCAGCCCCAAGTTATAGCCCCTAGCCCACTTCCCTGTCTGTATCCAAAACAGGGGCAAAGCTTTATTCCAATCCAACTGAGACAGCTGCTTCATTCAGCAGAAGTATTTTGCTTCATTTTAGTGGGGAGGTCAGTATCTAGAGGCTTATCTTTTTGTGGTTCCTTACCATCTTTCAGACAAATCAGGTTTAACAGAAACTTTTCATTCCATGATGCACCTTGCAACGTACAGGCCAGCAATTCCTCACTGGGTCAGTGATTTGGATCTACTCTATTAATGTGACAGCATGAAATCACACTTCACTGAATTAGTCCTACCAACTGTATGTTCTCTTACATCCTGGCAAAAGCTCACCACCAAGTACAGAATCACAGAATGGCTGGGGCTGCATCTGGCTCTTCAGGCAATACCCAATTCATGTTTCCCATTTGGTTCTTCTAGAGAAAAGCCAGAATTCCTCAGGTGCCGTTAGCTGAGCCCACACTTTCCTGTGATCACTCTGTGAAGCCACACCTTGGTCTATGCTGCTGACTACATCACTATTGAAATGTCAAAATTAGAAGCTCAAACAGAAATATGATGGAGAATGAGCTGCACAGGCAGAACACAGAGAAACTGCCGTGCTGGAGAGGGAAAAGGGATAAGAACAGTGTATTGAAAGCAAGGCAAGTTTTTCTAGAAAAAGAATCCAGCCTTTCTCAATGGCAGCAAAAGTCATTCTGTAACTAAGGGCAAGTGAGATCCCTTCCATTCTGAGAAATTTGAGTTATGAAAACATAATAGGAACCCTCAGCATTTGGCTGATACATGCTTGATTTCTCAGTGAGTCAGAAGTTCACATTCTTCTGCTGCAGCCTCCCAACTGAAAACAATCCCCACACTTCAAGCACAAGAATAATAAAGCACACATATGCTTCTTATAAAACAATCCTTACAAATAACCATGCCTTTTGTTTTCATAGTGGCTAAAATTCATCATTTCCCCCCCAAACAGCACAGATCAAACAAAATGCACTCTCATTAAAAGAGAAGGCTCACTTGGCTGAGCACAACAGGCAGGAACATGACCCTCTTATTTCCTTAGTGCTTTTTGTCAATGGAGAGAGGGAGAGCTGCTCCCCAGGCTCTGTGGGGCAGGGCAGGCTCAGCACAGCCCCATCCCAGTGCTCCAAACAAGGACCCTCCCCCTCTCTCCCCACATCAGCCCCGAGGACACTCACACTCCTCTTTCAGCCAGCACATACAGGTACCTGAACAACAAAAACATCACAGAAACCCAGATCAGTTTGGGTTGGAAGGACCTCAAAGCTCATCCAATCCCACTCCCAGCCATGGGCAGGGACACCTTCCACTATCCCAGGATGCTCCACGTCCAACCT
>WBMZ01009669.1:0-96574 GCA_013400975.1 Atrichornis clamosus | reverse complement strand
GCCTGGCTCCAGAGCAGAGGGGCTCCAGCCCTGGAGCATCTTCGTGGCCTCCTCTGGACTCTCTCCAGCAGCTCCAGGTCTTTCTGATGTTGGACCCAGGGCTGGAGGCAGCTCTGCAGGTGGAGTTCACCTGAGTCAGGCAGAGGGGCAGAATGCCCTCCCTCACAAAACCCCGGCACCACACACAGCACAGGGACAGAGCCGGTGCCAACTCCTTCCAAGCTGGTGCCAACTCAAGAAATAAAAATGAAACCTCACCAAGGATTTACCCAGCTCTGGAACATCCTCAGAGTGCCTGAGATGACCCAGTCTGAGGAGTAGAAACTTCCCTTGCACAACAGGGAAGGATCTCACACTGTCACCCTGAACACGCACACGTGTCCTCACCTCAGACAAACAGAGGTCATTTGGGGACACTTTCAATGCACCCTGGCTGGACAGGGAGAAGTGCAGCTATTTGTACCTAAATGGCAATTCTAAAAACAACACCAAGAAGTTGCTTTCTAGGCAGTTAATGAAATCCAACTTCATAAAAGCCTAAAAACGTAACAATCATAAACCTTTTGCAAGTAATTGGCAACACTCAAATGGTCTCTCCTCTATCAGATGAGCTCTAAGCTCAGTGTAAGGGCTCTGCAGCACCAAGGTGACAATCTCTGGCAGTCAGGACACACACCAAAGGTGAGAACAGCACTGCACTCCCTCATTCCCTTCCAGTTTTACTCCCTCCACCTCCATGCTCATGGCCAGGCACAGCCAGAGGGAAGGCTGAAGGCCCTGAGCTCGGTGGATCATCATCCTGCCCAAACCAGGGTTTGCATCCTTCTGTTCCAAACTGTTTAAACAAAACCCACAGTTTCTTCATAGCTTTTCTTTTCCTTCAAAAATTCAGCCAAGCTGCTTTTACTTCCTTTAGCCACCAGCTCCATGCGTGTTTTCAGTGATGAAGAGAATTGATTTTTGTTCCCATAAACCATCTCAGTGTTGAGGGCACGGTGAGGAGCGAGTCACCACGTTCCCAGAAAGAGGACAACAATCAGTGCCCTGGAATGAGCCATTCCTCATATCCTAGTCTTGCCAACCTCCTCAACCCAGGAACAGGAGGATCTGCCACAGCCAGGGTGCAAGTTAATACCCTTACACTGAGTTAAAGGCACTTCCATGGAAACGGAAATTCAGTTTAAAAACAACATCTGAAACAGCACCCCAGAAAATGAATCATTTCTTCTTTCAAGCTTACCAATCCTGCAAAGGGGAAGAAAACTTAATATTATCCAGGATAAAAGGGGGAACTTCTCACTTACATAAGAGACCCAGACTGCCAGGAATAGCAGCAGCCCCAGAGGACTGAAGTGCACAATGGGAAAGAAGCATCCGATCCAGAGTACTACCATAAAGCTAAAAAGATATCTGCTTTTTACCCTCCAGACATCTCTGGAAATCCCGAAGTTCTAACCCTAACAACCCATAACTGTCTCTCCTAAGTAGTTTTACACAAAAAAAACCCACCCGGTAATTCTAAAAAGCTGTAGTCCATGTTTTGAAGTCACCCAACTTTCTTTTTAGAACAGTAACAATAGTTTGATTCTTGTTTAAATGACATTCTCACCTTTTCTTCTGCCAGTTCCTCACTTCTGCATACTTCAGCAGCATCCCAAATGCTGGACAAGAGGTAGGGCCTCTCCCTTTCCAAGGACAACGTGTATGGTGGTCATGGGGCTGATCTCCACCAGTGCAGACCAGCCAGCCAGGCCCCGGACAGAGCCCACAGTGCTGGGCAGTGGTGGTGTCACCACCCTTGGAAGAGTTCAAAAAATGTGCAGGTGTGGCAGCTGGGGACGTGGTGACATATTTACTCAGGTAAACAAAGTGCAGGAGATCCATCTGTCCAGGCTGAACCAAGCTCTCCAGAGGCAGAGGGAAATTGCTGCTTTGCTTATGTGGAATAAAATAATGGTAAAATTCCTATGTTAAAAGAATTTCTCCTTCTTCCTATGGTAGGTTAAAACTCTGTCTCTGGTAGAATCACAGACTGGTTTGATGGAAGGGCCCCTAAAGATCATCTCCTTACTACTCCACTGCTCTGGGCAGAGACACCTTCCACTAGACCAGCACTGATCCTCAGCATTATCAACCTTCAAATAATGTGTTCTTCATCCGTATCTCAGCTGCTACTTTTGAAAACCCCACTCTGAGGTGTCAGGAACAGTTCCAATCACTCCCAAATCCTAAATCTGCTCCATCCACACACAAAGCTCTCCAGGTCACCCTTAAGTGGTTGAAGAACAGCCAAATGCTTTTCCCTAAGCCAGCTGCCTCAAACCAGGACACACTGGAGACATTACACACAGGCTCAGGCAAAACCTTGCCCAGTCCCTCACACCATGCTCCCAACTCACTACAGAGCTGCCTCAGAGCTTTTCCAGTGTTCCTAGCACCAAACACATGGCCAAATAAAAGATCTCACTGCTATTTAAGACAAAAGTAGTGATGGCTGTTCACTTCCAAAATGTATAGCTGTGTGTTCTGAGATAAAACAAAAAAAACCCTGTTCTTGAGAGGTCCTGCACATTAAAGTTATAGCTCTGGGACGTTAAGTGGAAAAGCCAGGATACCTGTCAGCCCAGCACCAATGTGTTTGAAGGGATTTGGTGTTTCCATGGCGATGGGGAGGGTAAGGGGCTGCCTGGTTCCAGCTCTGGCTGACGCACATCTCAAACAATCGCTCCCTTCCTGTTCATATGGCACAAGAAAAACAGGATGCCGAGAGGTGTTTATCTGAGAGAGCGAGATAAGCAAGCGCACTGCGGCTTCTGAAAGTATAGGAGTTCACCAGCGAGATGTTATAGATTTTCTGTGGGAAAAAAAAAAAAAAATCCCACTGCTGCCGTGCTGAACGTGATTCAATTATGCATGGGAAGATCCTTTCCCTTGGAACCCGCAGGAGAGCGTGCAGAGCTGGTATATGAGCCCTGAATACCAATGGAAAGTCTCTTTAGTGTGTGATACCGAGTTACAGCACTGAATGAAAGCAGAGAACCAGCTCAGTGTGTGATATCTGCCACCCCAGGCCCTGCCCGGGGCCCACTGCGGGTGTGGGCTACAGAAACCAGGGGTTGTAACAGCCCCGGTGCTGCACAGAGAGCTCAGGCTGCTGTAAAGGGCTCTGTGGCCATGAGCACCAGTTCACAGGCACTTCTCAGGCCTCCCACCCCACCTGAGCAATCCCTGCAGGCAACTTTGCAGCGTTTTAAATGTCCATCAGTTGCCTGCCCACTCCCTATCCCGACTTCATGGGTGACAGAACCTGCAAACCACACAGTGATTAATTACCTGCCCCCCAATCACCAGGTGCTGATACAGGCCAGCAGCACTTTGAGGTTTAGAGCTGAAAACCAGCTGATGTCCAAAAAGTACAGCAGCAGTGTCCAGGGGTGGTTCTGGAGCAGGGGAAGGCACCTTCACGCCCTTGTTCCTGTCACCTGTGGGCACAGACAACCCCTGCACCCAGACACATCCAGCTGGGCAAAGCCATAGCATGAAACAGGGCCTGGCTGCACATACCAGGGCTGACCCAGGGTCACACTGGCTGTAACGCATCACTCCTGATCATTTACAGAATCACAGAATAGGCTGAGTTGGAAGGGATCCACCAGGATCATCCAGTCCAGCCCCTGGCCCTGCACAGACACCCCAACAATCCCCCCCTGTGCATCCCTGGGAGCGCTGTCCAAAGGCTCCTGGAGCTCTGGCAGCCTTGGGGCCGTGCCCATTCCCTGGGGAGCCTGGTCAGGGCCCAGCACCCTCTGGGGGAAGAACCTGTTCCTGACATCCCACCTGACACAACTTCAGGCCATTTCCTCGGGCCCTGTCCCTGGTCACACAGAGCAGAGATCAGTGTCTGCCCCTCCTCTTCCCCTCACAAGAAGTTGCAACTGTGCTCAGCCTAATCAATCTCCTCCAGCTCAACAGACCAAGTGCCCTCAGCTGCTCCTCACACAACTTCCCCTCAAGGCCCTTCCCCATCCTCACTGCCCTCCTTTAGACACTCTCTCACAGTTTAATCTCTTTCTTTTATAATGATGGCAGGAAGAGTGGGACATTCACCAAGGAAGATGGAACAGAGGAGTGAACAGCTGAAGTGGGACATCCCTCTGTGTTTCAGGAAATATATATGTTGCACCAAGGGAGATTTATGTTGGATATTAGGAAAAATTTCTTCATTGGAGTCACTATCCCTGGAGGGATATAAAAGACATGTAGATGTGGCACTTGGGGACATGGTTAGATGGTGGCCTTGGCAGTGCTGGAGGAATGGTTGGACTCAAGGATCCTTGAGGACTTTTCCAACAAAAATCAGTTCTATGAGTCTACAGAAACCACTCAGAGCAGGACGGTTTAGATGGAAATACATAGAATATGACGGAGAAGGATAGCGTGCTTCAGCCTGGCTTCCCATGGGGTCATTCCTGTTCAGGAACTACCAAGGACTGCACTGAAAGCCTTCTCAGCCTCCAGCCTCACAGGAAAATCTCCTCAATATTTTAGCTTGGGGTATCCAAGAATCAGCTGTTAACTGTGGAACAGGGAAGATGAGCCATCTTTCACAATCTGATTTGTACATTGCTTTGATCTATTTAAAATGCACATATAATTTAAAATATTCATTAAGGCCTTTTGCATCATGCCCCACAGAAGACGCAGACCACCCATCACAGTGCACCCCTCATTCCCAAGGACAATGGAGCCCTGCCAGACACAGGCTCTGCCACCACAGACCTGCTGGGGTTCAGAGGACCTCAGCCACCAGAGACCCACGTGGGGACATGGTTAAAGCAATAATAATGGTGTAGCAGGGAATGCAAAAAGTCTTCAAAATGAGCACAATCAGACATTGAAGTGAAGGATAATAAATACATGGAGTCAGTAACAGTTTAAACAAGTGAGCAGTGGGGAGCAGAAGGAAGTGGACGGAGACAGCTCTCCAAGGAGAGCACCAGGCAGTTGCTGGGGATTAAAGGATCAAAGTGCCTCTGCACTGCCCCACAGCTCCATCCCAAGAGGGGTCACCCAGAGAGAGATGTGACTGACTGCAATAGTGCTCACCTTCAGCAATTCCTTGTGCTATCTGAGCATCTCTCACCCAGGGGCTGCACACACTTCAGAGAATCCTGGAATCGTTAAGGTTGGAAAAGACCTCTAAGGTCATCAAGTCCAGCCATCAACCCAGCACCACCATCATGTTCACCACCAAACCACATCCGCAAGTGCCCACACGCTGTTTGAACACTTCCAGGGATAGTGACTCCACCACTGCCCTGGGCAGCCTGTGCCAATGCTTCACAACCCCTTCTGTGAAAAACTTTTTCCTAATATCTGATCTAAACCTCCCTTAGTGCAACTTGAAGCTGTTTAATGAGCCATCCTAGCTCAGGGCTGGGTCACGAGTGAAGGAGCTGGCTTTGGACCTGTGGGAGCACCAAAGGCTGTAGTGGTTTCCTTGGCAATGCCAAAACAGTTTGACACAAAGCCACCTAAACAACCTAACCTTTCTCACAAGTGGGGGAGCTGCAGTCACCTAAAGCCCTTCCCGAGTGTTTGCCCTCCTCCACTGCCACCTTCTGTATTTCAAAGACATTTGAAATAGAAATCTCCCTGTGGGACTCGCATGGAGCCAAGGACATCCTGATATCCCAAACACAATCCTCTCACTGGGGCTACTCCAACATCTTGCAAGTCAATGATGCTACCAAGACCTTACAAAGCAGCACCTCAGGCTCTCCACTACTGTGCATCAGGCAGGAAGGTGCTGCATTTCTTCCACACAGGGGCACTGGGAAGTGGAGCAGTTCACCCAAAGTCTCCCAGCAAATCCTCAAGGAAGCAAGAATGGATGCCCAGTTCTGACCTCCCTCATCAGTATGGATCCATCTCTTTTATTTATTCCAGCCTGGTATCAGCAGCTCTGGGAAGCCAGTGCCCAGCCCCCAGCTGAAGGCACAGACCCTCCTGGGTGACAGGGGACACAGGGACTCTCAATGTCCCCATGAGTCACTACAGCCTGTACAGCCTCCTCTCACCCACTGGAATTTCAGTTGTACCAGTTCCATCTTCTTGTGGCTTCCAAAACTATCCCATCACAGCCAGGAAGCCAGTTACAAATCAGTTCTCTAAGAACAGGCCTGATTCCCAAAGCCCTTTAGGAAACAAGAGATGAGCTTTACCACCTGTGTTGTCTGGATTTGTGGACACAGGGTAGAACAGATCTGTATGAGAAAGTGGATTTCTACTCACTTTATGTAAATTTTGTTTTCCCAGTGGTTGCACATACTTAAGACAGTATCAAAGGAACAAAATGGGAACCCAATCATTGTCTTTGGTTTGGCTGGTGTACAGATCAACTCCCAGCCTTTAATTCTAGGAAGTGAGTGACCGTGGAGCCTCCTGACAGCCAAGGGCCCCCCTTTTTCCATCTGACTCGCTGTTTGTCTTGGAAGTAGCCAGGTTAAGGCTGTCCCATTCAGCCTGCAGCGGAATGCAGGGCAGATGGAAAGAGGGAAAGACAGACAGAGAGACACTGCAAAGACTGAGAGACAAAGCCCGGTGGCGGAATGAAAGAGCACGGAACGAAGGCAGGACCCAGCCAAGCCAAACAACGTTTTCCTTGAGTGATTACATCTGCCGGAGAGTCCCCAGCTTGCACTCTCTTTGCTGAGAAATTCTTTTAATTGTGTCTAGGACATTTCAAAAATCCCAAGAAAAGCTCCTCTGTAATCATGAGAGCTCTGAACTGTGTGAACTTTTGTCATGCTGAATTGCCGATAGCTCGCTGCAAACTTCTGCCACTGCAACAGGGCTTTGCAGAGGGGATTGCTGAGGTACAGCCCTGGGGAGGGAAAACCAGCAATAAATCTTCATTTCTTTTTTCCCAAGGAAAAACAAACAATTTAGACAAATTCTTCTCCCTCCCAATATCTGTGTAGCTCAGTGCAAAGTGCATCCAACAGAAAATGAAAAGAGATATGTCCTTAGATTAGCCAAAATTAAGTAAGGTTAAATGAACGATCTGCAGAGCCGAAGCCTACGGCTCTGTGAAGTGGGTACCTCCCTGGGGGCCAGCAGGGACAGTGGCTCTTCCACAGCCACCAGAGCCACTCAGTGCTCAGTGGGGGTGGAGGGGACAGTGGGGCACGAGTGCCAGCACCTGTGCCAGACAGCACTGTGCCACGGGCAGGTCCCTGTAGATAGGAAAATCAACAGTTGTAAGCCAGAAAGACAGATTAATATTAAGTAATCTCCAAGAGGAGTGATCTTGCCTTGACCAGACACATCTCTGGGGTTAGCTGAATGCCACTGCCCTGGGGCTTCTCGCCATGAGTCCAAATCCTTTGTCTGTGGCAAACCTGGCAAAATCCTGGCCATCTTCCCTCACCTTCAGGCCTGTTTTCACAGCATTAATTTTTCTCCACTACTCACTTTGAGAACCAGAAATGCCAGAGAGTTGACAGACTCCAAGCACCCAATTTATCTCCTCCACAAACCAAACATCTGGTGCCTCCTCAGGTATCTGGGTATTTGTTTGCCAGTGTGAGGCTCAGTCACTGGAAGTCTCTATGTCAAAGACCAAAACAAAAAAACCAAGGTGTGTGGTCTGTCTCCCCTCACCACAGTCACACAACTCACCCAGGTAAGGAGGGAACACCAACAGGTCTGCACCCCTAAAACAGCCACCTAAAGGTGTGCTTGGTGTGTGCACATTTCCTCAAGCATTTTGAATTAATACCTGGCTGTATTTCACAACTTGGCTGGTGCCAAGACATTTTACTTAGGACATAAGCTGTCCAAAAGCAAAGTGACTCATTCTCATTAGAATCACAGAATATCCTGAGCTGGAAGGGACCCACATAGATCATCCATTCCAGCTCCTGGCCCTGCACAGACACCCCAACCATCCCACCCTGTGCATCCCTGGGAGCGTTGTCCAAAGGCTCCTGGAGCTCTGGCAGCCTTGGGGCCGTGCCCATTCCCTGGGGAGCCTGGTCAGTGCCCAGCACCCTCTGGGGGAAGAACCTTTTCCTGATCTCCAGCCTGACCCTCCCTGACACAGCTCCAGCCGTTCCCTGGGTCCTGTCCCTGTCACAGGGAGCTGAGATTGGAGCTGCCCCTCTGCTTCACCTCGACAGAAAATGAACTTGGCTAAAAGATGGATCTGCTCTTGCTGGGCCATTGAATTGAAGCAACTCAGTGAAGAGTCCAAGGTACCAGTACAGGAGCAAAGAGGGGACTCACATGTCAGGACTGGGTGGAAGAGCATGAGAGAGAAGAGCAGGAGCAAGACCTTCCCCTCACAGCTGTCATTAAGCCATTTGATCAGTCAGCATTTGCCCCACTCTGCCAAAACACACATCTTTCCTCATAACACAGAGATTCACAGTACTGCCTGTACATCAGGTAGTGATACCTATCCTTCAGTGACCTGACAGGTTCTGTTAGAATTTAGGTGCTCTGCCATGCAGAAGACAAGACTCCAGCTTAAGGCAAACTCACACATCAGCCACAGGACAGGATTTCTCAGCCTGCTGCACATGCTGTGGCCATGAGCTGATAAGCACAAGCTGATCTCCTGAGCCCCTGGAGCAGAGTCATCAGCACTGTCAAAGGATGTCAATGCACAGGTGGATGTCAGCATCACCCAGATTTATTTTTTAAACAGAATATCTTATAGTAACTTTAAAACAGTTTCTATAAATTTAGAATTATTTCCAGGCAGAACCATCTCCTCTGCTCCTAGACCCTGCTCAGCATTTCAGCAAGCACAGCACAGCCAGGATCATGCCATGTGGAAATACCAGCTCAGTGTCTGTTGACAGCACCTCAACAACAAGGCTGGAGGAAACCTCAATGGAGAGAAACATCAGATGTTGCTGAGGGAAGGGGGGACCCCTGAGACACAGAGCCTGATCAGGATCCATGAGCAACGGGACCAGTGTCTCTCTAGCCTCCAGCTACAGGGAATTAACTGTCCGAGGGCCAACATCCACTGCAATAATCCCAGTCCTCAAAACTATGGAGGGTTCCCTGAAAACCTGTGTTTTGTTAGGGAGAAGGCTGGAGTTTTGTTTTATGCTTATTTGCCTCTTGTTGTTGTCCTTATGGATAACGTTCATTTCCAGTAACTGTCGATCAAAGTGGAAAAGGAGGATTTAACAAAAAAGTGCAAGAGTCCATCACAAGTAATGGCAACCCATGTGCTCTTATGAAAATAACACACCAACATAAAATAAATCAATGCCTTTTAATTTAACAATGTAAATTACCCTCCCACCTGCTGTGACTCTCTATAAGGAGAAAAAGCTGGCGGTGTATTTACCAAGCTGTCTGTCCCAGTCCCATTCTGCACTGGCCTCCTGCCCTGAGGTTAGACTGTAGGACTCTGTCATCTCTTGCACTCATATGACCTAAGAAAGGGAATGTGGCCTTTTTCCCACAAGCCCAGAGTGAGAACATCATAAAAGCTGAACTTTAGCCCCCTTTTTGGGCAGGCAGCACAATAGCAAGGAGGATGCTGTTACTCCCTAGAGGCTCTGCTGCTGAAAAACATCACCAAGCTCAAGTAAAAGGTCAGTAGTTAGGATTGCATCTCTTGTTTTCTTCAGTTTTCCTCCTCCGTCAAAGGCAGTTCAACATTCTTTGCACACCCCCCTCCCTCCTTCTGAGAAATGCAGGAAGGAAGTGCTTGCAAAATAGTTTAATTTAAAAGAACGCACAATCACACACAGCAAACCCTGCTGCAGCCTCCGAGCAGGACGTGCCCACTGCTCCCAGTCCCCACCACACCACAAACGAATACCAGCAGGGCAGAGCTGTCCCTCCCTCCCCACGGACACACCAGGAGGCTTTTGCTCCCAAAGCCCTGGGGTGAAGAGCTGTGGCCACGTGCTGCAGGCAGGGGTCCCCCAGAGCACACCCCACCTCTGCCCAGGGAGCTGGGGCTGTGGAGAAGGAGGAGAAGGATGCAGGGAACCCTGCAACCTCCCAGGGCACTGCGTGGTAACAGGCACTGAGAGGCAGCACCGTGGTCTGGGCTTGGGACAGTGTCCCCTCCTGTCTCTCTCATGACTGGTGCTTGTTTGATTTCACAGAATGTTCTTCCACCAGTGTTTGGTACCTGGGCCTTGCTAGGGTTTGGGAAGTTGTTTGGGACAGCTGATTCAACTTGACCCTTGTCTTCACTAGATTTATGTAAAAGAACCTGAGTGGGTGGAAGCAACTATTATACTCCATGCCTTTTTGCAAAGAGGAATGTAGAGGCCAGCAGGCAATTCCTGGAAAACTCCTTCATTATCCATCAATTTCTATTGTATGACCGCATATCCAATCTAAACATCATTCTTCCCAGACACACGGTGTTTTTGTATCCCTGGGCAAACAGCACTTACTATCACAAATCTGTTTCTTTTCCAAGACTTTGGCAGTCCCAAGGACTTCTCCTGCCTTGAGCCATGAACCATGACAGCCATGAGCACATGTAAGGACAGGCTGGCAGTCCCTGCCTGCTTTCCCTTCTTTGAGAATTCCCAGTCCTCCCAGCTCAGTCTTGACACAAACACCTCACATTGCTCATGGGTCCACTTCCAGTTGGCACTCTTGGACTTAAAAGGGGCACTGTCAACAAATCACAGACCTGGATCTTTTTTTAACCCATTGCTGTCACAGTGCATCAGTACTAAGACATTAATAACATAATTACAAAATCAGCACATGGAGGAACTGCCCATCCAAGTGATGTCTCCTTCCAAACAGGATGACCAAGACAAGCAAAGTCACAATCAATTATTTTCTAGAAGGAAATTAAAAAACGCTGCATGCTGCTAACGTGAGCAGTCTCCCGTGTACAGTCAAACAGCTTCACAAAGGGGAACATGAACACTCTCCCAAACAGGGAAATGAGAGTGCAAATGCCACCAGCAGGCTGGGGACTGGGGGCTGCAGCACGACCTAAAACCAGGTTGTGGAGCTTTGCTTTTTTCTTTTGAAGTTGACAGCTTTAACTGCCAGCATCTACACCCAGTGGTGAGCATGGGGAACCTGCTGTTCTCTAGCTCTAGGCCAGATGGGTAAGTTTTTTGGGTTAGTGTTTTCATAACCATGCAGCCAGAACTGCTATTTTTCATCCAACCCATCCCCAGTAACTTCTAACCTTCTTTTCTTTTTCAATTGCTGTTGCTCATGTGCATTTCTGATAGATTTAAAAATAGTTGTTAGGATTGCAGAAATGCCTTCAGCTTTTAAATGGGTGCTCCATAATCCTGCATTCTGCAAAGGCCTTAAATAAGAAATTATTTCTGTCCCACGGCATGCTGTAAAGGCATTTAAGGAGCTTACTGCCCACCCCATGCCTATTGCAAGCCCAGACAAAGGACAATAAAAATGTGAAACAGAGGAGAAGGCATGAAAGAACCCCAGAAAGGCACATCTGGCTGTGCAGAGGAGGTGCTACTGCAGGTAGGCAGCACAGAGCCTGACCACTCTTCCAGTGAAAAATTTTCTTCTACTGTCTAACCTGAACCTCCCTTGTCACAACTTCAGGCCATTTCCTTTCATCCTGTCACTTGAGACATGGCCAAAGAGACCACCCACCACGTCACTACAACCTTCTTTCAGGTAGTTGTAGGGAGAAGTTCCCACCTCAAGGTTTGTGAGGATACTAAGACCATACTGGAAAAAATAAACTCACATAGTTGGTTTAAGGAATTGTTAAAAACAGGTTACAGAGCAGATAGATCTGAAAATACTACCTAAATATTGTAATGCAGCATTTAAACAAAAGCAGTGATACAGAGAAAAAGATCCCAGTTCAGTTCTGAGCCTTTTCTTGGAGAGAATCCTAATGAGCAAAGGTGATTCAGTTAAAGGTGAGGCCTCCCACAGATGGCTTGGCCTCAGCAGCGCCCTGAGGGCCTGACAGGAACCTCTGCTTCCATCCCAGCACACAGTGACTCACACATCACCCCGGGGTGCTCTGCACCCCAGAGCATCCCCAGCATCTCCTTGTCCCCAGGCTGCACCACCTGCCAGCACAGCAGCAGCCTCACAAACATCAGCCCTTTGCCTTCTTTCCTCCCTTTTCAGTGTGTTAAGCTGCTTCTTTGAAAGGGGAATTTTCATTATTAAGATGCTTAATGATAAAGGGAAGGGAAGCAAATGCACAGTGGCTGCAGTCAGACCCAGCCCACAGAGGGGGCTGGCTCCTGCTGGGCTCCCAGGGCTCTGCTCCCGTGTTTATCCCGGCCGGGTGTTTTTCCCTGGGCTGCCGCGATTGTTTGGCTGGGCTGGGTGATGGATGGTGGAGAAGGCTGTGTCTGGAAATGTGCTCCCGAGTCCACAGGAAGCTGAGGGGGCCTTTGCCAGCACTTCCTTCCTGCATGCAAGGGGAGGACAGAATGGGAAAAACTTTGGCTGCCTCTTACCCTGAGAAAAGTGCTCCCCTTCCAGCTGGATTACAGTAACAATATTTTAATCTTTCACAAGATTATAATATCCTTCCTCTCTAAGTATAGCTCCAGTGGCAGCTCAGAGAATGAAATGAACCAACAATGTAAAACTCAATAGGTGGTGCTGGAAGCTGAACAAATGGAGGTCCAAATTGGAAGATCCCTATCTTCAGCCAGGATATAAATCACCAGAGATCACACCTGTCTAAGCCAGGACTTGACTCCAAGAGCAACCAAGACTAAGCACTTCAACAGAAGGAGTAAAATGTACACAAGTGGTGCACTGAAAATGTGTCCCTCTGGACAGCTTCATTCCTGTGCCTGTTTTAGAGAGTGAATATAAACTTAAACCACATTTATTACACCTACAAAAAATGAGGCTGCAATGAGCCATCTATGAATATTCTGACCACACATTTCTCACGAGCACCCAGGATGTGTTACAGAGACTTTTCTTGAATGTCTGTTTCCCAAAACCCAGCCTCTAGGTCCTTCTGTGGATGATTCATGAACCTCCACAACATCCTGATGTGCAATCATCACCTGTTCACAGCAATAAAAATACATGCTGAGTATCACAAAATAGGTATTTCATGTCACCACAGGATTTTTTCCAAAATGTTCCATTCCTGAGCTCCAGATTCAAACCCACACACAATGCCAAGGGCTTTAGTGTAGACAGGTGTTCAGAACCCCAAATTGCTCTGTCCCAGCCAGGTGGCCTGGGACAGGCAGAGCAAGGCACATGGCGGGGGGTAGCTCTGCAGACCCCTCTCCTTGCTGGCCCTGCAAGGGCAGATCCCAGCAATCCCCTCATTTGTCTGGGCGTGTTTGCCCAAGTGAGTCTGAAAAAAGGAGGAAGAAATTCTCAGGACTCTTGACAACAAAAGAAAACTCCCCAAACCTGTGAGCAGACAGCTCTCCTAACAGCCTCTATTTCTGACAAAGGCCTCAGACAAAAAGACCTCACCCATGAACAAAGAGCGGGGAACAATGGGAACTGTCAAAAAATAGCCCTCACGTCAGAGCTAAGAATGCCCCTTGACACTTCCAAAAAAGCCCAGGCTGAGCAGCCTGGGAGGCCACAGGCACAGCCCCTGGCATCCGCCCCTCCCAGCCCTGCCCTGGGCACAAACTGCCAGCAGCACTTGATGAAGCTGAATTCCAACAGCCAGGGATGGGGATGGAAGAAGAGAGGAAATTTATGGCAGGTCTGAGTCAGAAGAAGTAACAAATTCCTGTCCATTCAATCGCTCCACCAAGGACCCTGACACTGAGACTTCATGGGACATACCTGACAACGGTGTGTGCACATCTTCCCTTACTGCACAGGGTAATCAACTACCAAAGCCATTAATGAGAAAACTAAGTTACAACAAAGAGCAGAATGAGTTGAGTTACACAGTAATAAAATTCCTGTGTTCTTCTGAACTGGTGAGAAGTTATAGAAACAATTGCTAGAAAAATTTTCAACCTGGACTAGAATTCTAAGAATGCTGATATCCAGATGTGGACAGGAAACCTCAAAGATCCAATAACCTTCATGGCATGCAATTTAGCATTGATTCACACGTTTTGCTTTATTTGTGACTCAGCATTCTCCTTCAACAGCACTAAGAAAATAAATAGAAAGCAAAGACACGCTGAATGAATTTCAGGGACAGGCAAACACTTGGAAAGCAGAAAACTCACCCGTGGGCTGATCACTTGAGTAATTGTCCTGATTCATCCTCCCAAAGGCGACACCAGATCAGGATGCTGAGACTGGAGGTCTAAACTGCGAGATGCAGCCCAAGCTCTTGCTCCTGGAGAGAAAATGTAGAGTTACTGTCAAACTGTAGGAGCTTCACCCTGTGTGAGGAAGGGAATATCTCGTATGTGGTCTGTTGTCCTTGAATTTGTCAAGAGAGGGGAGAACCTATGTGCATGTACAGCTTAGTGTAGGAGCCATGGGACACATTGCCTGAAGATCAGAGAATGCAATGGTAAACTGAATTAAGTCAACCAAGGAACACTGAAAAGTGGCATCTGAGATCCCATGCAAGATAAAGCAACATGTAGTTAAAAACATGGCTGGATTCCTGGAACAGGTCGAGATGAGCTTTTGGATTTGAACTGCACAAACAGGAGTCCCTAACACTGTTCACTTGAGCTGCCAAACAAAACTCCTTCAACAGGGCCAGGACTTGGACTCAATGATCCTGAGGTCCCTTCCAACTCAGCATATTCTGTGATTCTATGAAAACCCCAGACCTACCTAACCCCAAACAGGACAAATAGGCCATGTGAAAGTATGTTTTTGCCACAGCTACACAGCTCCTCTTTGTTTGTTTGTCCTTCCACTCATCACATCTTCACTGTGGTACAGTTGGGAACAGAACCCCTGTCTCCCAAATCCCAGCCCAGTGCCTTAGCCACCACATCCTTCCTGCTGAATCACACTGCAGGACTGTTTATCAGGAAGGAAATTCCCCCTCGAGAGCACTCACTCTGAGTGTGCTGGTGGAACACAAATGCTTAGAAAAATACAAATGGAGAGGCAATAACAACAAGTGATTGAAGTCCCTGGACTGGCTGGAGGCACAGCAGCACCTTGGGTTTGTTGCAGCAGCAGTGGAAGTGAGGCAGGACATGACACAGAACAAGCAGTGCTTCCAAATGGCCTCCCAGGAACAGCCTCCTGCCCTCCACAGATGAATTGTAACTCTGAAAGCATCTCCCCCACATTTAGCATGAGGTGTAGGTCACTCAGGGCCATTCAAAAGGTTTAGATTCCCACCAGGCACCGTGAAGATCACCTCTGGTAGCAAAGCTGCCACGTGCAAGCACCTGTGGATGTGATCCAGAGGGTCAGAATTCACCTCAACATGTTGTAGGAGCAAAGGGCCCTTACTTTCTTTAAGGTCTTTAGCCCCAAAATAAAAAAAAAAAAGTAGGGTGTGTGTGTGGGAAAGATACCAAAAATGGAACAAATATGTTGTGGCCTAAACACAGTTTACCCTACTGGTCTCCCAGAAAACAAAAAGGGCTGTAATTCATCTGTAATCTGTCAAAAAACACAAACTCACTGAAATGGCAAATTCATGGTCCAGGACTCCAAAGAATTTGGCCCTGCTCAGCAGTTGGACAAAGGGGAAGAATTTCCCCACTCACAAGCAGTGGCTTTCCAGGTTGTGTCCCATGAGACCCCAGTAACCAACAAACACAGGCTTGGGCAGATGGCAGAGCTCAGACTGGATCTTGGGACACTCCCTTGAAATGTCATTGTGTAAGAATTCCAGCAGGGCCTGAAGACTCCTGGGGGCCAGGGAAGCAAACCCTCACTCTGTGTCCTGGAGTCACACCCGGATCTAGAGCAGCTCTAACAAGCCCAGAGATGGGGCAGCTGCCTCCAGAGCAGAGCCAAGGCAGAAGTGCTCAGATCTGCCCGGGGCAGCCAAGGGCCAGCAGTCACCCCCAGGCACCAGCAGGGCCCGCAGGTCTGCTGGACACAGCAGCCCCATGGGAAGGGAGGTGTGCTCTGTGGGCAGCCAGCCCACCACACACCCAGGTGAACACCTGGAAGCTTCTGTTCCCCACAGCCATTGCCTCAGTTTGCACTTCAGACGCCAAGGCTGATCCCTGCTGAGCCCCAGTGAGACCAGGAGAACCTCTCAGAGAAGGTGCAGGGAGTGCAGGTGCTGCTCTGGTAACACAAAACCCCTCCAAGGGCACTTGGTGCTCCATCCATCCACCCCATGCAGCACTTGCATCTCCTCTGACCATCTGGGCTCCCCTCCTGAGCAGGGAACACACAAAGGCACCTCTGGGGAGCTCATCCGCACAGGAGTGACTTGACTCCCCATAGGAGTCCCACACCTCTCTGGTGGAGTCCAGAGGTCTGGGTGGCCACCTCAGATCTCCTGCCATCTGAATCCCATCCTCTACCACTACTTTACCCTAGGCTGAACATCTGGGCTTTGCTGTCCCACAGCACACTGAGGAACACAGCAGTCAGTGGCAGGCATAGCACTGCCATCAAACAAAAATGTCACAGCTCTGAGGTTTGGTATTTTGAATCTAAATCTGCTCATCATCTCTGTGTCACTTGAATTGTCTACATCTTTTGTATTTATCTTAGTATCTAACAGAGCCAGACTCTTCTCAGTGTGCTCAGTGATGGGATAAGAGACAATGGGCATGAACTGAAATGTGGGAAATCATGTTAAAACATTAGAAAAATTTAAAATATTATTTCTTATTTGCTGTATTAGTGACCAAACCCTGGAAGAGGCTGTCAAGAGAGCATGCAGAGTCTCCATCCTGACTGGACACAATCCTGAGCATCCTGTGTTGAGGTCACTCCACCAGCCGGTGAACCAGGGAAAGTGGCTGAGACCGGCTGGTGGAAAAAACTCAGGTATTTGAAAAATATATCTGTTCAAAGGAAAGGCCTCTCCCACAAGTCCTTGCGTTTGGAATGTAACCTTACCCCCCAAGCCCCTCAGATCAGATTAAAACTACCTCTCCCACCAGCCTGTGTGGCTGCTTCCTGCCCCGGTCCTCTGTCCTGCCCCTTCCCTCTGCTCACGGGCTCGCTTCCCCGGCTCCGCCTTTGTACCGCCCCTGTGCCCTCAGATCCCTCCATAAAAGCAGGGTCCCCACGTGCCTCGCTCTCTTCGGCCGTCCATGGTCCCAGTAATAAACCAGCCATCCGTAGAACTCGGTGAGCGGAGGGCCCTCCTGACTCTTTGTCTCTGGTAATTTGAGCTATCCGCCATAGGGTGTGGGGTGCGTGCCACCAGCGCCTACCAGCAGCGCAGGGCAGAAAGAGGGGTGTGCTAGCAGGCGAAACTGCACCCGATCTGTCCCTCTAACGAGACAGGTTGGGGTACACAGCAGCTACCTCCGACTGCCCCATTGAGCCCCCACAATCTAAAACCCTATGGGCTCGCCACAATCCTGCTCTGCTTGGCCCTGCTCTGAGCACGGAGTTGGAGTGCGTGATGCTCAGGGCTCCTCCAGCCTCACCTGTTCTACCACTCTGTGGTACCCTGGAAGACTCCTTACATTTGGGATGCACACAGTTGAAAACAGTCAAACCTTGTTACCCAAGGCTAATGCCTGAGATTTCCAGAGAAACTGTGATTCAATCGGGAGGGAGTTCTGCCACTCAGTTGAGACCCCACCTGCAGAGCTGCCTCCAGTTCTGGGGCCTTCAACACAAGAAGGACCTGGAGCTGCTGGAGAGAGTCCAGAGGAGGCCACAGAGATGCTCCAAGGGCTGGAGCCCCTCTGCTCTGGAGCCAGGCTGGGAGAGCTGGGGGTGTTCACCTGGAGCGGAGAAGGCTCCAGGGAGAGCTGAGAGCCCCTTCCAGGGCCTAAAGGGGCTCCAGAAGAGCTGGAGAGGGACTGGGGACAAGGGATGGAGGGACAGGACACAGGGAATGGCTTCCCACTGCCAGAGGGCAGGGATAGATGGGATATTGGGAAGAAATCCTTCCCTGTGAGGGTGGGGAGGCCCTGGCACAGAGTGCCCAGCGAAGCTGTGGCTGCCCTATCCCTGGAAGTGCCCAAGGCCAGGCTGGAGCACCCGAGCATAGTGGAAGGTGTCCCTGCCCATGGCAGGGGTGGGACTGGATGAGCATTAAGGTCTCTCCCAGCCCAAACCAGCCTGAGTTCTATGATTCTATCCCCAGTCTGTTCCCCAGGAATCCCTGCTTGCTGCAGGGTACCTGCCTCTGCTTTGTTCTGCACCACTCTGCAGTTTCTCACATCACTGGCATCAGACATAATCAGTAATTTTCTACAGTGAAAGTTTCGCACCAGAAGACACTTTGAGGCACTTCCATTTCTTTGAACAGTAAAAAAAAGGCACAATTTCTCCTCAAGGCTTCTTTCGACCTTGACATCTGAAAACCCTCAAGCCCTGCTTTTTGACATCATATGAGAGTAATTCAGAATTAATATGAAATGTAATTTCATTGTTCTCCACTCAAAAGGCTATTCTCTCATTCCTTGCCTGCTATTTTTGGGGTCAGGATCAAGCTTGTAGTTTTTTCCATTAGGTCTAAATCCAGTGTGTGCAGAGGGAGAACACAACTGCACGTCCCCAGTCCTGCAGCGTGCTGTGATCAGTTTGCACAGGTGAGTGATGGCCCATGAGAAGGCAATTGCTGGTACAGGTGTCTTCTGCTGGGTTCAAAGAATTCCCTGTATGGAAACCCAGCATGGAGCAGCTAAAGGAAAAGGCTTCTGCAGAGAGCTGCCAAGTTGCTTCTCCCAGGCCTGCTGGCTTTTCTCCAGAGCAGGAGTGGTCACTGTCGAGCTCATGATTTGGGGTCGGTGCCATGCAGGAGTGTTTTGCTTTGTTTTTCAGCCAAATGAGCTAGTGGTGCACAGTCATCCTTACTAACAGAGTGCTGAGGCTGGATGGATGGATGGATGGATGGATGGATGGATGGATGGATGGATGGTGAATGTCTGACACCCTCACTGCCTGCAGCTCACACCTGCCCCAGGGGCAAAGCAACCTTCAGGTGGATGGGGACAGTGTGAACAGAGCTCCCATTCTGCTTCCTCAGTAGCAGCTGAGGCCACAGCCACCACCAGACAGGGAACCAAAGGCCACTGGTCTCCTCCTGAGTGATTTCAGTTCAAGCAGGGCCATTGCTGGGCTGGAGTGAACAAGGGGCTCCTGACCCTCAGCCCCAGAGTCCTGCTGAGAAAAGCAGGAAACCTCCCTCCTGACAGTTTAACCCTCCATGGGATCAGCTCCCGTGCTGGTATCTCAAACTCTGCCTGAGCTGGTACTTTCCTCAACAACCAGAAATTTGGTAAAGTGACTGTGTAAAAAATCTTCTCCCTCTTCAGAAAATGTCCCCAAAACAAAAAAGGGAGGTTTCTATTCTGCCTGATTATGGAAAAAGATCTGAAAATGTGAAGTGAGAGTAACTGAAATCTTTAGAAACAAGAAAACAAACACTACGAATCAAGGCTTATTTGTAGGCCTCTTCATTCTGGGATTTTTAAGCCTATTTCACATTTTTACAACCTGCCTTGTACTGCTTTGGTATTACAGAGAATATACAGGCAAATGCAGCAAAAGATATCACAGAATCACAGAATATCCTGAGCTGGAAGGGACTCACCAGGATCACCCAGTGCAGCTCCTGGCCCTGCACAGACACCCCAACAGTCCCACCCTGTGCATCCCTGGGAGCGTTGTCCAAAGGCTCCTGGAGCTCTGGCAGCCTTGGGGCCGTGCCCATCCCCTGGGGAGCCTGGTCAGTGCCAGCACCCTCTGGGGGAAGAACCTTTTCCTGATATCCAGCCTAACCCTCCCCTGATACAGCTCCAGCCGTTCCCTGGGTCCTGTCCCTGTCACAGGGAGCAGAGCTCGGAGCTGCCCCTCGGGAGGAGCTGCAGATTGCTCTGAGGTCTGCAGCATCACAGGACCCTCCGCAGAAAAAACATGAGTTAGGAGACGGGTGAAGGAGCTGTAGTCCTAGGAGTGCCTGCAAAAGCATCCTCTGAAGATCATGGGTGTCTTTTCATTGACTTTTGGAGACTTTGGATCCTGTACTCAAACCCAGTTTAGCTTCAATTTAGCTCCCATCAGCTACAAACCCAACACTTCATTCTTCATAACGCCCCAGATAAGCTACACCACGCAAATCTCTGCTTAAATTATGGCATCTCAGACTCCAGCATGTCCCAAATGACCAGCAGCCCAAGCCCTGTCACAAGCCATCTCTGTAGCATATGTTATTTCAAAGCAGACAGAAGTGTTAAAGAGGCTGTAACCTCTTTACACCTCAGGCTGAAATGCAAATAGCAGTTCCATCTATTTTTACAGACTTCCCTTTATCACATAAATCTTTAACTACTCAGAAATAGAAACTTCACTTTGCTGTGATAAGGATATAGAAAAAAAACCCTGACACAAGCAAAAAATAAAAAAGAAAATTAAAAGCAGGCAGCATTCAGCCAGTGCCTGCTACAACACTGGGCCTGTGTGAAAGGCCTCAGGCTACCTCCCCTCCAGCACCCCAAAACCAGCAGAGCTCTACGAGCTCCCATCTGGGCAGGGCTGCTCAGCAACACCTGGACCACTGGCACAGCAGAAGCCAATGGGCCAGGACATGACCCTGCAGCTGAAAGTTGCCTCCTTTATCAATTCATTTTACTGGAGCTCATTCCAAGGAAATCCCTCTTTCTCTGCTTCACTTGAATGACATTTTTATTAAATTATTATTGACTTTTGATCATTTATGGGGGTAATTTAATAATTTCACACCATTACTGCCATTAAAGTGGAAGTGCTGAAGGCTCAAACCACAACACTTACAGCAGAAGCCAGCAGAGCCACGCTGCTCCAGAGAACACCCCCTGCCTCATTAGCTCGGACATGAGCCCTGGAAAGCAGCTGACAAAACACCAACAGATGTCTGTCAAAGTCTGTTGGATTTTCAAGGCCATCTCCTCAGCATGGTGAAACCCTACAGCTCAACAAGAATATACTTTTAATGGAAGTTCCTGTGCAAGTACCTAAAATCAATAAGCAAATTGTTGTGACCCCAAGAGCATAAATAAAACCTGAACCCCTGGAGGAAGCCCTGGATACCAGAGAATGTATTTCCCTCCATGCCTGTAGAATTCCACAGACCTGGCTCTCCCTGATCACTTCACTATTCTTACCCATCCATCACATCCAGCCTCTTGGAAAACTCACCCTGGAAACAATCAGCACGACTAAAGTGTGTGCTGGGACTCCGGGCAGCGCTGCTGGGGGCTGTGCTGGCGCTGAGGGGGCTCTGGCCGTGCCGCAGCCCCTGAGGCTCGGCGGGCTCGGACTCAGGTGCCGCTCCCAGGTGCCGCTCCAGGTGCGCTCCGAGCGCGGGACGCGGAGCAGCCGCGGGGCTCTGGCACCCTCTGCTGACAAACCCCGCTCGGGGCCGGGCCCTGCAACGCCGCCCGCGCTCCTCTGCTGCACCGACAGCCCAGAGCTTAACACGGCTTTGATTTGGTCAGCTATTTCTGTAAAATTATACCGGTCACAGCGGGCCCTTCAGCCCCTGGGTTTGCTCTAGGAATCGTGCACAGTCTGCACAGGGATGTGTCCTACTCCCCGGTCTCTGGGGTCACCTAAAACCCCAAGGATTTATTGTCCTTTCCACCTACCACTGGTACCCAGCTCCCCACACATATCATCGATCCTCTCCCTTCTTTCTGAAAGCTTTGTACCAGGTGACCTCAGCCACCAATTCCCTGATGGAATCACCCCTGGAAGGCAACGGTCCGAACCCTTCCAGTCCCACACTGGATGCAAGATTCCCTCAGCAGTCTGCACACCACCCTTGTCACACAGCAGCTGTGAGCCGTCCCTGCCCCTGAGCATGGCAGGAGGAGCAGTGGCAGAGCAGGAGCAGTGGCAGAGCAGGAGCAGCCTGGAAGCCGTGGCAGGCGGGGGGCTCTGTGCCACCCCCTCCACCAGAGCACCCTGGCAGCGAGGCGGGGAAGGGATGTGACCACACACACCTTTGTCACGAGTCCAACGTGTCCAACCAACCCACAGCGTCTCACACAAAGACACACCGAGGGTCTGACTGTGACCAGTGACACCCAACCAGCTCAGCCAAAGCACTGACCCTGCTGTGCCACACGTGAAGATTCCTGGGGAATAGTGAGCACCAAGAACAGAATATTGTGTGTAAAGGCAATGGTGAAACAGAAACCTGATAGTCTGGGATGTGTTAACTTCAGAGGTTGATTTTCAGCCTTGTTATTGTCTGCATTTTTCTGATTCTTGCTTTTTCTTTACTGCTGTGAAGGGAAGGCTGTGAGGATGTGACAGCACACGCTGGGTAAGTCACAGACAGCTCACGGGCTGAACAGACCCACACCAGCCCTTTTAGGGCTATTCCAAGTCCATGCAGGTCTCCATTTCAGGAGAAAGAATCTCAAAGGATCATTCCACTTCCAAACCAGCATCTTCCAAAAAACCCAAACCAGCTGAGGAACAACTTTGGAACCAGGCAATGCAGGATTTCAACCAGAATCAAAGTGTAAGCAAAAATTCTCAGCAAATAATAAAACAGGACAGTTGAACTAACACTTCACAAATTTTATTCCAATTTTTGGCCATGACTGAAAACCACTATAATATAGAAAAATCTGCGAAACTTTACAATGTCAGAGGACTAAATAATCAGAGTGATTGTAATAGTAAATCCTTCTTACGAGGAGATCCAGCATAGTTATAAATGCTGACAACTCAGTCTCTCTTGAGCTCTCTCACATTAGAAAAGCTTACTTGGCTTGGTATTTCCAGCCCTAGAAAAGCTTTGTTAACACTGTGAGCACAAGTCACTGGGGACTCAATACAGGACTTCACCACTTCCCAAGACAGAGCCAGGGCTGCTTCAGTGTGAGTTGTTGAGGCAGTTTGACTGCTTCCCAGCACTTGGATTTCCAGTTTAGGCAGCAGTGTTAACTCAGCATTACTAACATCTGTCCAGTGCTCTCTGACAGAGCATTTGAACGTTTCCTGCTGGATCACTGAGGAAGCTTTATTATCTCTCATAAGCATATTCACTCTCTTTTTTTTAAAGCATGAAGCATCCTCCTGAGTCTGACACTTAAAAGGCTTGGCTGGGCAGGCTTGGGCAGACGTGGCCGTGGCAGCTGCTCTCGCCAGATGTTTGTCCCACCTTGCTCTGCCAGGACAGCACAGCTGGCTGGATGTCCGCACACCCGAGGCCTCAGCTCACAGTTCTGGCAAGTTAATGAGAGCGGTGGGTGCAAGATTTGTACAGAACTGCTGGGCTCTGGGCTGCAGCTCTCACACACAGCAGGGCATGAGTGTCTGAATGCACTGACACAGCTCAGCAGTGCCGGCAGGAGCACGGGCTGAGCTCACCTCCAGCCAAATCCATCACCTGGGGGGCTGTCCCCAGGGATCTCCCAGAGACACTGTACAGTCACATGCCCGCTACACAGTTTTGGGACTCCAGTTGCGTTGGTAAAAGTGCAGGAAATGCAATCACCTTCTGACTGACACATGCTCCAGCAAACTCCCAGGCAAAACAGAGAGAATTTCATGCATCATGGCATTCACAGGGGGAGGGAGGGAGGTTTGTCTTTGATTAAAGTACCTTTTTCCCCCTTCTTTCTTATTTTTTTTAAAAGTGTTGAAGCTTTCCTTCTCCTGAGGGTTTTGCTTCAATACCTCCAGCTATAAATGTAACACTAAACAAAAAGCTTCTACGGGATGGAGGAGTAATTTTAGAAATCTGCTACATTTTCTCCATCTTGATCTGCTTCTCCCCCTAATCTCCCTTTCCATTCACTGACAGGAGCTGAAGCCTGTGTGGATTTTTCCTTGATCACTTTCACTCCAGACCATGTCTAAATGTGAATCAAAGCAGAATAATCCAAGGATTTCCTCTCAAATCACCATTTCCTCTGTTTTCCCTGTTACTAGCAAATCCCTCAGATCACAACTGTCTGCAGCTCCTCATCTTCCGCCCCGGGCAGGAGCTCCTCAGGGGCTGCCGGCAGCCGGAGCGGAGCCAGCAGCTCTGCAGCCCCACAGGTCCCTCAGGGGGACGGGCAGCTCCTCAGCCATCTCCCAGAGACACTGACAGTCTGCCTTGGAAACCTTGCAAGAATTCAGCATTCCACAGGCTATTGGCATTTTCATTTCCAGGTTCTTATCACGTTTGACTTAGATTTCCTTTACCGTTTTTTCTCCCCAAGACCTGATATGCTGTGCTGACAATGAGCCGCTACTTGTTTTAGTAAGTTTTGCCTCTTATGTCTGTCTTTTGCCCACATCACTGCCTATGTCCTCCCTCCTCCTGCATGGAGTATCCTTGTTACTGAAGACAGCAAGGAGAGGAACACTGGAGGACAGGGAAGGTGGAGAGGCAGGAGCTGCAGCACAGATCAGCTGCAACATCTGGTGATGGCTGAACAGCTGGAGGAGACACTGGCTTTGTTGTGGCTGAAGATCCTGACTGCTACTTGGAGTATCAATTAAGGGGTGACTGATTGCTGGCCTGAGACCTTGACCAGTAGATCTGTACAAGATCAAACCTTACAATGCACTGGTGGCTTTGTTTCCACCCTCTTTCCCACTCTCTGGAAAGAGCTCTGTCCTGAGCAATCCCACCTGAGGGACTGACACCCTCAGATCAACCCTCCAAAGTCCTTGTTCTCTCTGTTTCTTCCTGAACAAGTTTCATTTCACTGTCATCACCAGAAGGACAATTAAGGCTGATATCAAATTCAATTAAGTCTTTGTCAAGCATGAAGGCAGTAATTGCACCATGTTCTCCTTGTCCACTTCCTCACACTCACACCCACAGGCAAAGAAAGAACACTCTGGTGGAGCAGGGATAGTGTCAAATCCCACAAAGCGGAGTCACATTATTTACCACACACTGTGCACTGAATTTTTATCTCTTCTCAAGCCATATCAGTGTTATCACCACCATGGCTGATAATAAATTGCTTTCAAAACTCCTTCATGGAGAGTTGTTCCTCATCCTTTGCCTCCTGACTAAGCTTAGAGACCTTCTAAGCTCAGATCTAGAATCTTCTCTAAGCTTATTCAGGAGGTAAAGGGGTAGGAAAGCAGGCTCTGAATGCAGTGATTAAGCCATCAGTGGGGTTAACAAGGTCATCTTTGGTGGCACAAATGGCTTTTGCAAGCAATGTTGGTTTGTAATCAAGTTTGTAGAAAATTATACTCAAGGAGAGTCCTGAGGTTGGGGGTTTGTTCTCACAGCACTCCTGGAAGGCCAGCACTTCTGAAATTCCCAGGTAGGGAGCCAGGCTTTTCCACATGTCTGGAAGATGGGTCTCCAACAGCCTCCTCCTTGCCCTTTGGTTCTCCTTATGATGATGCACAAGCAAAGGCTTTACCTTGCAGCCTCCTGTGCCTCACCCCCGACACAAGAGTCAGACAGTCTCTGGGGAGCAGAGCTCTCCAGTTCAAAGGCTCAGGTTAATTTTCAGAAGTGTTTTGAGCAGTGACATGCACAGTCACTGTGAAACATCTGCTCAGATCAGATCTCAATAGCTACAGACGTCTCCACCAGTGCCTTCAGAAGTCAAGAAAAACCACAGCATTATCCAGCTTTTGGACTGTTCCACATCCATAAACAAGATTATTAACCTGAAAGGCATGTGTTTTTCTCATATGATTTATTAGCTGTAGTTAGAATTGCAATAATCATGGTCTAATTTTTCAGAAAGTACTACAGTTTATGCATAGTTTTAACCACCTTTTGAAAAACCTTTAGGTAGTGATGAATCGACCCATAAAATAATACAAATGTTAGAACCAACATATTATTCTCCTTTAGGCATGGGCAGGGATATCTGATGTTTGGCTGCCAAGTGATTTGGCATCTGAACAACTGGCAACAAATTCAAAGTGAAACAACAAAACTGTGGGCAACCGCTGGAAAGATTGGGATTCCTCCCTTCTGCATTTGGACATGAAGTGCCATGCCTGCTCTGGGATGTTACAGCCTAATTCACTTGTTCACAGGGCAGCAAGTCAGCTCCATCAAGATAGTGTGTGTCTGCCCTGCTGTGCCATGGAGCCATGAGCAGCTCTGCTGTGAAGCACGACGTGCACACAAGTCCTCACTTGATCAAAGGAACCACTGCAGAGAGATCTCGCCCTGTGGTGCTCTCCTGCCTCACTCCCCACTCGGAGTCTGCAGCTGCCTACCAGAAACTGCAGGCTCTGAAAAGCAAACCAAAGGTAACCCTGGTGTCTCCTCTGGTATCACCAACCCAGTGCCACTGCTGGGGTGATGCTGGGGGACACCTGCTTGTGGTGGGCACTAAAGGACCAGAGCACCACGTGCTGTTATCAGCACATCTCAGCTGTGAGAGAGATCAGCTCCTTAGGTTCCTTCCTAAGCCCTCACCAGGTTACATGGTGTACAGGATCAGCCCAGGATGCAGGATGCCACCAGTGCTGGCTGCTCTGGATGAAGCCACAGCACAAGGGTGCCCTGCTGCATCTGCTTGGCTCCCCACTGCTTGCACCACATCTCTTTCCATGGCCCGTGGAAGTTTTTAAACCTTATGAAAAGTTCATAGAACCACAGAATCACAGAATACGCCCAGTTGGAAGGAACCCATCAGGATCATTGAGTCCAACTCCTGGCCCTACACAGGACACCTCAACAATCCCACCCTGTGCCTGAGAGTGTTGTCCAAACGCTGCTTGGACTCAGACAAGTTTGGGGTGTGACCACTGCCCTGGGAAGCCAGGGAAGTTGATAAGAAGGACTTCAACATGGGTGCACCAGGCAGTGAGATTATTTAACTCTTTACACTGGTTTATTTTTCCTGCTTGCTCAGCAGTGAGTGTGCATTAGATCAGAGGAAAAGTCCCCCCACACACCCTTTCTACAAGGAAGATGTCTCAGTGTTCCTGCAGACTAATTTCTGGACTTGACAGGTCAGGTTTTACAGAAAATAAATGAGGGCAGATATACACAACCACTGCTGCCATCACAGCCATGGGGCTGCAGCAGCAACACCCAAGGACACAATCACCCAGGCATTGAAATGCCTCACTCCAGCTCTGGGAGCTGCTGTCACAGTGCTGCAGGGAGCTAGAAATGCACAGGGATACTTACAACCCCGGAATCACAGAACACCCTGAGCTGGAACGAACCCACACGGATCACTGAGTCCAACACCCAGCACTGCACAGACACCCCAACAATCCCACCCTGTGCATCCCTGGCAGCGTTGTCCTAAGGCTCCTGGAGCTCTGGCAGCCTTGGGGCCGTGCCCATTCCCTGGGGAGCCTGGTCAGAGCCCAGCACCCTCTGGGGTAAGAACCTTTTCCTGATCTCCAGCCGACCCTCCATGACACATCTTCATCCCATGGATTCCCAATGTGAGCAGCAGAGCAATGCCTCTCCTGTCTGGTTTCCATGCAAGAGCTGCAGCACAGAGCTGGGTAGGACAGCTCTCTATGCACAGTGAGGAGAGTCCCCAGAAAAAGGGCAAGAAACAGGAAAGGCACAAGCTGCAAAGAACCAGCACTGCTGCTTGTCACTGTCCTCATCTCGTTTGAGGTCTCTTTGGATTCAGCAATGACCTGACTGCATCTCTGCAAGGGATTGTTTCTCCAAGCTCTATATAACCCTGGGCTGCTGCAGTAGCTCTTCAGGGACTTCTCTCAGGCTAACAATGGAAATAAGGTCCAAGAAAGTTGTTATTTAAACTCAGTATCAGAGAGGAAATTTCTCACAGCCTGACGGCAATTAAGGAAAACATTACTTGGTGGCTGAGGAAGCCACTGACTTCGTTCTCAAATAGGGCTGGGTAAGGAAGAACTGCAGCGTGCCCCACTCCTGCAGGTAATCCTGGTCACACCAGCACATTCCTCACCGTGCCCCTCAGCTTCTCCAAAGCCTCTGGGGCACAAAGAGGAAATCAGAGGTGACATGCTGAAAATGGAAAACTGCAATCTCCTAAAAATTATTAATCACTTCAAATGCTGAAACAATACCCTTTGTCAAAGCGTGGGTGGTGAAGCTGGCACAGCTTCCACTGAAGAGGAACTTGATCTTCACTGGTACAAAAGCATGAAGCAGCATCCTGTGCTGATGAGACACTCAACCTGAAATTCTTTCAAGGTGCTTTTGCCACATCTTTTAGCTTAAGTTTGTGGAAAACAGAAAGAGAGAAACAGCCTGAGGCAGCAGCGACTTGAACCAGAGACATTACAGGGGTGTAGCAGGAGGAAAGCTGTTCATGGACAGGAATTGAAGGCTGTCTGTATTTACTGAGAGAAAAAACATATTTTAGAACACTGTGTGTTGCTCTAGGAAGCTATAGTGGGAATTTAGAATCATGGAATGGTTTGAGTTGGAAGGGACCCTAAAGTCCATCCAGTCCCACCCCCTGCCATGGACAGGACACCTTTCACTATTCCAGAGTGCTCCAAGCCCCGTCCAACCTGGCCTTGGACATTTCCAGGAAGGGGGAGTACACAATCTCCCTGGACAAAAAGTGAGGCATCAGCCTGGAACTCCACCAACTTCTACGAGATTTGCAAGCAGCAGGGTCAGATGTAAAGCCCCTGCTTGGCTCCCCTGCAGCACATGGCATCAAGTCCCACACTGAGGGGTAAAGCATAAGCAGAAAGAGGCCCCAAAAGCAGTGTCTGTGCCCTGATAACATCTTTGAAGCCCCAGGCTGCAGCTATGTTTGTACATTTTAATTAACCTAAAGACAGGTTTATTTTACACAGATTATTTTATTGGGAGTTGGGACTCACTTGCAGCCCTCTCCAGACAGGAGCACTCAGAGAATAAATCCTGATGTTTGAGCAGGAGGAATTCTGGCCTCTGCCTCCCTCAGTGCCTGCAGCTCCATCATCATCCCCGCTGCCAGGGATGCCGAGGGCATTGTTGTCCCCTGCCCGGAGCAGGAAGGACGCTGACACATGGCACAGCCTCCCCACTCTGCCCATCTCAGCACACAAAGAGGAAGCTTGCAAGGCCAGATCAATAACTGGAAGCCACAGCGACAGTTTGTCCCCAACGCTGGACACTTAATCCTGATGCACAACTCCCCTGGGAATTTCAAACGCCTCACACAGACCCCTCTGGCTGTGGTTAAACAGCTGATGACACACGCTCGGATGGAGCAGGAGGATTTGTGCTCACAAAACACCACAAAACATGAAAAGTCTCCAACCAAAAAAAACAACAGGAGGCTTAAACCTTAAAGATAATACAGACACTAAGTGACTTCTAAGGTTGGCTTAAGAGTGAGATACAGCAACAGAACATTTAGGTAGAGTCCATTAAAAAGTTGCATTTTCTACAACATTCTTTCTTATTACCCAGAATGTGTTGTGTGTAATTATTTGTCAGCATTACGGTACAAAGGCAGATGCCAATTTAAACCCAAGCAAATCATTGCAAGTTCAGCAGAATGTTAAACATAAATATTTAATGGCTGAGCTGGAACAGCTTCTGAAGTACTGAATATTGATTTTAGTTCTGTACACTCCTTACTTTTCATTACTAGAATCAATGCTAACACCAACATTGCAATGTACTACTTAAACCCACTCTCTACTCATTAATTCTGTGTTTCAAATTGGATTTTATGGTCAAATTCAGAAGCAAGGTAAAGCCAGTGTGACAGTGTCCTTCTAGCCACTGCAGCATTCATTTGGAATTCCACTGCTTCACACCCACTTACTTAAGTTGAATTAATTACCTCTTTACAATTCAGAGTCTGTGGAATTCAACCTGGCAATGCTTGTCACAGATTAAAAATTAAGAAGAAAGGAGCAAGAGAAAAGCTATAATAGATAAGAGGACAGATGATACCAGAATACACACATGAAAAAATCCATGTTTCCAAGTATAACTCACATCACTCTTTCTGAATGCTCAGAACTACTTCACAGGCGGCTAAATTATAATTTCGCTTCTCAGATAACAGAAACTCAATTTAATACGCTCAAAGTAACCAGCTCTGGGACTTGGAACAGAGCTCTGGAGACCTCCGGCGCTCCTCGGGAGAAAGGAAAAGCCCAGGACTCGCAGGCAGGACGTGCCTGCTGTACTAAAAGGGAGATGCCTTCAGAGCAGAGTATGTTCAGTCATCTCTTTATCAAACCCTTAACTAATTAAACAATCCTCTTGTCAAAGAGGACAGTCATTGTTTGTGTGACCGATGCCCTGTAAACATAATGGGATAATCTGCCTTTCTGCTTTTTTTCTCCCTCAATTCTTCCAAACAGCTGGGGGATGCGCTGCCCGCTCGCCGGGAAGCCTCGGCTCATCTGTCACTCCCCTCGGCTCGCGGCCGCACGCAGCATCAGAAGCCAAGCTTAGGACAATAACGCCTCAGACACTCCAACAACCCATCTGATCCTGTGCCATCGGAGAGCCCCCAGGCCGCGGCAGGGCTGGGCAAACAATCAGGAGGGGAAAAAGAAGTGATTCCTGGATAGAATTGACAGTTAAAACTATATTGATCTACAATGGCAAAAGATGCTCAACCGAAAGCATTTCCAGTGCCCTCCTTTGACTTGGGTCCCAGGGAAGAAAGGGCCTGCAAACACCAAAGCTTTGGTCAGATGGCACCAGGCTTGCTCTCACATCTGCACAGCTACAGCAGCAAAAGCTGTTCACCAGCCGCTGGAGGCTCAGCAAGTCACACATCCAGAGATGGCTCCAGCCCCGGGTACCCGAGGGAACAGCTCAGCTCACAGCAGCTCCAGCTGAGGATGGGTCATGACTAACAGCAGCTACAGAGGGCAACTGTTTTCTTGTGTGAAATGAGGACAGTGTTTCAGTAGCTTGAAAAACCCGAACGTTTGCCAGTACGGCCCCCCACTGTGTTCCTGATGTGGGGGATGTCTTCCCCACAGCCCACTCTGCTCACCCCTGTCAGCAGAGCTGCACAGCCCTGTCACCCCAGAGACAACCAGGACAAAAGCCATTACCTGTCCCAGCTCTCCTTCATCAAAGCGTCTGTTTTCCTACTTACACCACCAGCAGCAGTCTCAACTGGTTTACTGTAAGAAATTCAGACTTCCCAGTAGTTGAAATTTTGAATTACAATGCAGAACCCAAAACCAAAATGAATAACTTTTACAACATGTAGGGCTGTCATTCCCAGAAATGGAGCAGAGAAAGGTGGGTGGGCAGTCCTCGCTCCCCTCACAGGTGTGGATGTCACTCCCCTCCAGTGTGCTCTGGCAGCAATGGCCACACACGGCTCCACCAACCAGAACTGGTCATGACCACGGTGTCATTGACCTCAGGCCATTCACATGTAAGTGCTGGTTTGAGCAAGGAGGAAACTCTTCTGTGTGAAGGATGAGGAGGAGGAGGAAGGGGCAGTGTGAAGGGAAATCTGAATACCCAAACGTGAAAACGATTCAGTGCCCATCAAACATGTGAAGTGGTCACTTCCCAAGGCTGCCAGAGCTCCAGGAGCCTTTGGACAACGCTCCCAGGGATGCACAGGCTGGGATTGTTGGGGTGTCTGTGCAGGGCCAGTAACTGGACTCGATGATCCTGGTGGGTCCCTTCCAGCCCAGGATATTCTGTGATTCTGAAAGAAAGCTCAAGGCCCTCCACACACAAATCCATCCTCAGTTGTCTTGTCCAAATTCCCGGATTACCCAAACCTGTGTAACTCTCCAGGCAGTATCTGACAGAGGATGGGGAGGAAAAAGGGCTTAGCACAAGCAGGACAACTCTGATCTCCTGAGCAACATCCCCCTTCACAGCTCAGCTCCCGCAGCTCTGGGGAGAAATGCCCTCCCCTGTTCTCCACACAACACTCATGCCCACTGCAGACAGTGGTTCACTGAGAACCTAGAGCCCTACTCCTGGCTGAAGGGAGAGTGGAACACCCCCACTCCATCACAGATCCACAGAGACAGAACAGAGAGTGACAAACTCCAGCAGCGTGCACACCCTTCCAAGGAACTCACGGAGGTGTCCAGGTGTCCCAAATTCCCTCAGCCCTACCTTGAACAAGCTGCCAGTTGGCTTAAAGCTCCCCCAAAGGAGACACAACAGTGACGTGCCCTGTGCTCAGGATGGAATGAAACCCAGGAGACAGCACGTACAATGCAAAGTCTTTCTTTTTGCACCTCATCTAGGCCACAGCAGGGAAAAAAAATAATGCAAAACTGCTCTATTTTTAACTTACCACCAAGAGAGACTTCATAGAGCCATGCTCAAATCTGAACAAGTCCCTCATCTCAATCCAAGTTAAACTCAGCAAGTGTAAAGCAAACATCCCAAATGGAATGTATCAAAGCCAAAATGATGTTATCCTAGCAAAATTGCAACATTTTCCATATCTGTAACCAAAAAAATAGCAATATCAGCCTTAAGGCTCTTTTTCTTGCTCTCTCCCTTGTTTGTTTTCTCCCTCCCCACCTCATCACTGCAGCCAACTTTTAAACAATATCCATGGAAATAGCAGCTTTCAATCAGTTCCTGGAGTAGCCAAGTTAAGGAGGCCACACGGCATCCCAGAGCACTCCGGAGGGAAGGGCTCACAGTGCTTGTTAAGGCAGCCTGTGCTGCTCTCAAAAATGTAAAACATTTCAAACTGGCGAGAGCTTCCCTCTCCTTCTTCCCGTGCTCACCAAGTAAAAGAGTGTTCAGGCTTCTAGACAGATATTGCGGAAAGAATGAAGCACTTCTGGAAAAAGGGGAGGACCGGTTTGCCTTTCTAAATTTAAAGATTTATAAATCAATGCAAATCCTTTTCAAAAAAGAAAAATAAAGCCAGCAGAACACTCCTGCAAGTTCTACCCCAGCCATCAGACAGTTGTAGAAACAAGTACCTGTTTTTCCTGACCTACATTTGCAGGCTGGCAGGAAATCAAAGTCCGTGTCAAATTACAGCAGATTTTGAACAGACTTGCATGTGCTCTCCAATCTCAGCTATTAAATCTGTTTGGGCCCAGCGAGTGCGTGTTTGGTATGAAAGAAGGTGCCACTTTTTACAATGACACATGCTGGGTACTACATGAATGCAGGCAGGCTGTCCTTTGGTTGGAACACTAAAAAAGCGAACTGATTTTCCGCAGGATTTGCTACAACTAGAGACATTTTCCTCTCCTTGAACTGCTCTATACAATCTCTCCTATATTTATCATAAAAGCCATGTGGTTAAGCAGACACAACCACAAAAAGCAAATGTGGAGCTTTGTCCCAGAGGCCTGGCTCTGAAACAGCTCCGCAGGCAAGAACCACCTGCGTGGGCTGGTGCTGGGGTAAACAACAGCATCCAGCAAACAGCACTGGGGCTGAGGATGAGACAGGTACCTACAGCCAGGACAGACAGTGACAGATCAGCCGGAGGAGAGGCTCTCACCTGCACCACTCCTCATCCCAGCGCAGGCAGCAGCTCCTCCTTGGTTGTTCTGTGTGTGGGGTTGTGCTTTACCTGCTTGAGAGGGCAACCCACTCCTGGATTTGGAATTTCAGAAGGGGTCTTGCCCATGCCAGGCAATGGAAAAAGCTGCAGAAGTGGGAAGGTTACTGCAGAACTTGCCCATATGCATGAGGGTTTCCAGGACCCAAGCTGGTTTGAGGATCCCCAAATCCATAGCTCAGAGGAGCAGAGCAGGGACACTGGTCTGGCAGGGGGACACCTCACATCTGGCACAGCAACAGCCACGCCAGACTCCTTCTGGGTCTCCTTCCCCACTCCTAGGAACACTGAGAATCACAACTGGAGCAGAGAGATCAAACAGGGTTTTGGCCCTGGGTCCCTGTGCTGTGACAGCAGCTGCAGTGTCCCAGCCCTCAGCCAGCACAGCTGGACAGGGCCATCAAAGCAGGGCTCCCTCTGAACCTGTGGCATGAGCAACACTGATTTGCCTGTATCACCTGAACTGCTCCCCTAACATTTGGGGCCACAAAGCTGCTCTGAGGGCTGGAGCTCCTCTGCTCTGGAGCCAGGCTGGGAGAGCTGGGGGTGTTCACCTGGAGAGGAGAAGGCTCCAGAGAGACCTCAGAGCCCCTTCCAGGGCCTAAAGGGGCTCCAGGAGAGCTAGGAAGGGACGTGGGATAAGGGCCTGGAGGAACAGGACACAGGGAATGGCTTCCCACTGCCAGAGTGCAGGGATAGATGGGAAATAATTCTTCTCTATGAGGTGCTGATGCCCTGGCACAGGTTGCCCAGAGAAGCTGTGGCTGCCCCATCCCTGATGTGTTCCAGGCCAGGTTGGATGGGTCTTGGAGCACCCTGGGATAGTGGAAGGTGTCCCTGCCCATGGCAGGGGGTGGCACTGGATGAGCCTTAGGGTCTCTTCCAACCCAAACCAGTCTGGGATTCTATGCTTCTATTCTATGATTTGCTCCCTGTGCTGCCTGATTCTTATTACTGCACTCACAGCAAATGCACTGTGCTCAGGGACCCCAGGTCACACCCTATTCCTCTCCTTTGGGATTTGCAGAAAAACAGTTGATCAAGAAGAAAGGGGTGCTGAGAGAGCAATGTTGGGACAGGCTGAGAGAAGCTCATGTGCATGGGGACTCAAACAGAGACCCAGCACCACACTCAGCCTCACAAAGAAAACCAACCTTTCTATTACAGCAGGAGAGTTTTTTCTGTTCAAGACCACTGAAGCTCCTATGGGGAGCTGGGAAATGAGGCTGCCACTGATCTGCTTCATGTTTGATAGGACTGCCTGGGCCCTTCTTCTTCCAGATGCACCTTTGCCACAACAGCCCAGTGACTCATCATCTGTCCCATAAATCAGGGTCTGCAGTGAAGATGGTGAGTTCTTCCTGCTTCCCACTGGCTTAAAAAATACAATAGGAAAAGAAGGCCTAATAATCCAGACTTTCCAAACATCCAAGACTGAATTCTGTGGAATGAAAAGGAATGGACACTTCAGCCAGTTACATGAACCCTCACACTCGGCATCTGCAATGATCTGGTTTAACATAAGCTTGCAAAAACTGTGTGAGGGAAAGACATTGAAAGTTTCCTTTATTTTCATGCCCATTTTCAGATCTCTGTAGTTTCACAATGTCCATATTTCACTAAAATTAAAATCGCTGTGTTGCAAAACACATTCAAGACAAAAGTTTCAATTAAGCCTTTAAAAAGATGTTTTTCACAATTGTGGCAGAAATTCTCTAAAACTGCATCTTCCCCAGGCCAAGTCAAACGTGCTCAAAGAGGCTGCAGATGTAAACCCCCAGGAATGCACTGGGAGCAGAATTCCCACCTCCTCACATCCGTGTGAAGCAGAAATTGCCTACACTAATCAGCCCGAGTCCAACACCCTCCTGGTACCCTGCTGAATTCCAGTCACACACTGACATAAAGCATAAGGAGCCAGACATCCATTAGCAGGAACCTGAACAGCCCTGTGTTTTGGGAACTGCTGGTTTCGCTTATGTTTTTTGATTTATACCTCATAACTGCAAAACTAATGAGATTCTAATGAAAAGTGGGACATTATTCATTTGGTTTCCCCCCAGGAGGTTCAGTTTATTTCCAACGAGCATGCTACTCATTAAAAGAAGGTGATGGTTTTAAGGAGCTGAAACATTAACCTGTTCCCAAATGTGCATGGTCTGAAATGGTGTCTGTAGTTTACAGTTTTACTGCCTTTATCTACATTATTTTGCTCTAATAGATTTTTTTTAACTGATCACTTCTAAATAGATAATAAATATCTAATCTGTATATCAAGTAATTGCACTGAAATAATAATTTCTTTAGAAAGTTAACCCTCTGCATATTTTGCTTCTCCTGTGCCCCGGACAAATAAAATGTAAATATAATGAGTAAAATATAAATATAATGAGTAAAATATAAAACTGTTTGCAACTGGTTTTTAAAAATTGAATGGTACTTAATATTGAGAAATTAAATAATTCTCCTTACTGAAAAAGTTGGCAGCACAACCTCAGCTACTAGACACTCTTCAAAGTGTACCCACAGAATATCAGCATTGGACTAAGCAACCCCTGCGAAAATACTTTCATTACTGACACACAGGCCTGTGGCACCACGGTTAAGCTTCACATCTCTGAAGCTCTCTGGAATAATTGTTACTCAGCCAGGTACTTCACATCTCTAATCTCCAGTGGACCTCACACAATTTGTATGGAACCAAGAGTGTTTTCCATGGCTGCCTTCCATGTCCAGTGCAGCTCAGACAGTGCAGTGCTCCCATCCCTCCACACAACAGGGCCACTGGCAAATGAAACACTGAACCAGAGCTTTTAAATCAGGAAATTTGTTCCATAAACACAGAGCATTTGAACTGCCCATGGTCATGGATGAAACTCTGGGCCCATCAATTACTGCAGTCAGGGACTCCAAATTGGCAGTGTTGGTTTTCCAGCATCCCATCAACCCCCCAACTCCTCCAGACACAAACCAGAAATGCACCAACTACAAATTAGGGAGGGACCATTTTAATACTTCATTCATTAAAGCACACCCAGTTCCTGCCTCAAGGCTATATTGCACAACCCAAACGTAAAGGATTTTGATTCCAGAGGGAAGCCACTCTGGAGTTTAGGTTTGCCCAGTCCCTTCCTTCCAGTTTCTTCTGGTCTCTCCTGGAGAGGCAGGCTGGCAGGGCTGGGGGTGTTCACCTGGAGAGGAGAAGGCTCCAGCAAGACCTCAGAGCTGCCGAGCCCCTAAAGGGGCTCCAGGAGAGCTGGAGAGGGACTTGGGACAAGGGCCTGGAGTGCCAGGACAAGGGGAAATGTCTTCTCACTGCCACAGGGCAGGGTTAGATGGGATATTGGGAAGGAATTCCTCCCTGTGAGGGCGGTGAGGCCCTGGCACAGGGTGCCCAGAGAAGCTGTGGCTGTCCCATCCCTGGGAGTGTCCCAGGCCAGGCTGGACGGGGCTTGGAGTAACCTGGGATAGTGGAAGGTGTCCCTGCCCATGCCAGGGGGTGAGATGAGATGGGCTTTATGGTCCCTTCCAACCCAAACATTCCATTATTCTATGATTCCTCTTTTCCTACACGCTACAAGTTGGGTACTAAATCATCTCTGTGTCCTTCAAGCACTTCACCCCAGTAAACAGCATCACCTCGGGGCTTCAGGGGAACAGCCAATTCCATCTGCTAAACCTTAAATACCATTTTGCTTTTGAAGACTATAAACAATTCAGTAAGTGATCCTGCAGCATTCACTGAAGATGAATGTCCCACAAAGCAAGCACAAGAAAGATAAGTTGTTCCACCCATCTGAACAAACATTTCCTCCCAGTCACACCCTCTGCACATAAAAGCAGGAATCTTTCTAAACTCACACTGAACAATTCTAGTGGAAGGTCACAAACAATAACAATGGATAATTAAAACAATAATCAGGCTTAGTAAGACAAAAATTAAAAAGTCAGTTGCTCATCAGTTGTTTTCAAACTGCCCAAGCCTCAGTAAGAACATGTTTTGGACGGAAGAGAATTTGAATTTAAGAGATTACAATAAGCTGCTGTTCATCACCAAGAAGAAGTCTCTCCATTTTTGGTGCTATGGGATTCACTATGGAGCAAAGGGATTTTGTGGAAGAAAGGAGGACAGAATTTAACAGTCTTGCAGAAGATGTAATATGCTAAAGTATTACACACACATCCTTATGCTCCTAAGCAATTATCCATCCCCAAATCCAACGAATTTTAAAAAATTAACACAAATTAGGAAATCACAGGTTTTGCAGCAGTTTTAAGAGACTTAAATGAACCACCCTATTGCACTTTCCTTTTTAAAAGTGTATTCTCCCTGAAAAAATACTTCTCATTCTTGTTGCATTTACCAAGTTCTAAACACTGGGTAAAGCAGGTACAGCTGAGGATCCAGCACACCTGCAGAAAGGTAGCTCAGGCAGGTGACAAGAATTTAGAACCAACCAAACTAAAAACATTGAGAAAAATTCTGGAAACATACAATTTTATTCCGAGCTTACATCTGTGGGGTTTGGGTTCTTTTGGTCTTACAAAAATATTTAATTTAAAACAATGGAGAAACGTGGCATGAAATACAGTGTATTAAACACCAACATTATCCGTGGCACACTAATTGCAGGGCTGTGTTAACTGTGAGTCTGAAGGCAGTGTCAGAAGTGAGATAGAAGCATTGAAAATAACTTACAAACCACGAGTGAGCCAGCCTGCACCAGTGTTCAGCACCTTCCTAGCTCAGAGAGCAGGACTGGGTTCTCCTGGAAGAGCTCAGAACTCACAAGAATTTGGGACTAAAATGTCCTGACTTAAAGGTTGGCTAATCATCATACTGTATGTAGAATCACAGAATGACTTGGGTAGGAAAAGCCCATCCAGTGCCACTCCCTGCCATGGGCAGGGACACCTTCCACTATCCCAGGCTGCTCCCAGCCCCGTCCAGCCTGGCCTTGGACACTTCCAGGGATCCAGGGGCAGCCACAGCTTCTCTGGGCACCCTGTGCCAGGGCCTCCCCACCCTCACAGGGAGGAATTCCTTCCCAATCTCCCATCTAACCCTGCCCACTGGAAGTGGGAAGCCACTACCTCTGTCCTGTCCCTCTATCCCTTGTCCCAAGGCCCTCCAGCTCTCCTGGAGCCCCTCTAGGCACTGGAAGGGGCTCTGAGGTCTCCGTGGAGCCTCCTCTTCTCCAGGTGAACAACCCTAGCTCTCTAAACTGAACTTCAGACACACAGAGCTGCTCCAGATCTCTACCATCTCCCACCCTACCCAGAGGAGAACCCCCAGGCTGAACACATCCCTAGCTCAGCTAACAGCTGGCTCATGGCTCATCCCACTGGCCGTGCCCATCAGTACTGCCCTGCTCTGCTCTCACTGCTCCTACCCTGAAGATACAGGAATGGCCGTGGTATTGGGAATACCATTAGGATTAAAAAAAAAAAAATTAAAATAAAGCAGGATAATTTTTCTTGAATATAAAACCAGTATGTTCATTTGGAGTTTTTTGTGAGTAATGAAGTCAGATGAAAAACAACTACAATTCTGCAGAATTGTACCTGAATTGTCAAACTGAAACCTCCTTCAGCAGTGTTGCCACCTTCAAAACAGACGGGATGCACCAAAACACACCACACTGAGACTGGAGGCCACGGGATGACAGTGCACCAGGCAGTGTTAGCTCCAGTTTTAGATGGCAAACTGAAACACAGAGAGAGACGACATTTCCACTACCACGAGGAACATCCACACCTTCAGGTCTCAGGATCTGGGGGTTATTTCTTATTATTTTAAAGCATTCAGCTTGACCACCCAAGGGATACTGGTGGAGCTGTGTTGCTGTTAGTCACTGAGTGTCTTTTACTAAACTACCACAACTAGGTTGGTGAGAAAAATTATGAAAGATTTTAGGCAGAGCAGCACATTGTCGGTAATGGAACTGAAGGAGGGATTTTGAGTCATTTCAACCTCCCCCTCTATTCACTGATGTTGTTCTAAAGGTTATAAACTACTTATTGGGCTCTTTCCTCGCCAAGAGGATTCCCTCCTCACAGCTCTCCTCCACCAATCCCACTCCCTGACACTACCTTTACTCATCTCTATTCCAAGAGTTCCATTGCTCTTGCCTTTCAGGGACAATTTAATTGAAACTCTGAAAATTACTCTCAGTGTGCTCAGCTTTCAGACAGCTGCCTCTGTCTGAGACCTCTATAAAGGAAATCAGAATAAAAGTCAGGGTTTTGTAGGAATGCAGAATTCCCTTTTCTCCTGGAATACACTGCTCCGTGCCCTCTGCACCCCTGGCTGAGGTGACAAGTGAGACAGAGCTGTGACAGACAAGAGCTTTCTTAACCACCCACTCCAGAACACATCCATTTTCAACACTGGGAAAAGCAACAGTTCTTGGGGGAAGAAAGTTGGTATGTGGTCATGTAATTAAAGCCTGTCATAACTCACACCCACATTGTGGTAGGCTGGTGGTGTGCAGGCATCCTTAGCTCTGGTATTTCCTCAGTTTAGGCTCCTTGCATTAGAAATCTAAATACTGTTTTTATCGTACTGCACCATAAATTATCATGCAGAAAAAGGAGCATCCCTGAAAAACAATTCTTCAGGATGAAAGCCCAGCTAGATCCCTTGCTAGAATTAAGCCACAATCCCTGGCTTCTCATTCACACCCCAGCCCTGGGACAGCAGCACATCTGTGAACAAGCCCAAGCACATGAGCACTCTCACTGTGCCTGAAATACAGCACATGATGGAGCACCACGGCTCCCACAAACCACAGCTCCAGAGAGAACCACGGGCTGAGATCAAAGAGACAAACTGGGAAGTAACTGGATTCCTAAAGGACTCAGGCTGACAAGGCGGGCATTCACGGCAGTACAGATCCCAACTGCCTTTTCTTTCTCATTCTTAGAGCAGACAAATGAAGAATAATATTGACGCCATCAGCAGCGCGTGGAGATAACGGCATTGTTCCCGGGGGATGCTGCGTGCCCGGGCGTGGGGGGAGGATGGGGCAGTAACTATGGAGCTGGATCAAAAGTGGTTGTTAAGGGAACAAGCAGGAAAGGTGAAACAATGGCTGAGATAAGAAGCATCTCAACAAATACGCACCAGACTTTGGGTTTACGCTTCGAGAAGCGGGAGTTCGACCTCCGCCCCGGCGAGGCGTCACTGCCAAGGCCGGGCCCGCGGGGGATCAAAGGAAGCGCTGGAGCCCCGGCAGACCCCGGCCCGCAGGAGGGGGCGAGGGCGGGGATGGCCGCAGCACCCCCGGGGCAGGGCTGGGCAGGGCAGGGCAGGGCTGCGCTCCCGGGGCCTGGCTGCCAGCGAGGAATGGTCTCTGCAGCCAGAACCCTGTGTTAGCGGGGCCCAGCAGCCTCCCGAGCCAGGGAGAGAAGAGGAATGTGGAAATCACAGTGTCCCAGACTGGTTTGGGTTGGTAGGGACCTTGAAGCTCATCCTGTTCCACCACCTCCCACGGGCAGGGACACCTTCCACTAGACACTCACAGCCAAGACTTTATTCCCAATATCCCAACCAACCCTGCGGCACTGGGANGGCAGTGGGAAGCCGTTCCCACTTGTCCTGTCCCCTTGTCACAAGTCCCTCTCCAGCTCTCCTGGAGCCCCTTAAGGCACTGGAAGGGACTCTAAGGTCTCCCCAGAGCCTTCTCTTCTCCAGACTTAATCCCAATTCTCTCAGCGTTTCCTCCTAGGACAGGTGCTCCAACCCTCTCTGTAAAACTGTTCCTGACTAAGAGCTCCACGTACAGACCTTTCCCAGCCTTAGCTCCAAGTACATTTGGACAATCAGCTCCATTACAGGTAAAACTTAAGAAGCTCTTACAAAGCAAGATTTCTTGGAAGCAGCCTCTGCCACAAGATCCTGTGTAGCGACCTTCACCCCAAATCCCCTTCTTTCCAGGAATTAATGACAAATGCTCAGTCTGCCCTCGCTCTCACGCCTCTGTACACAGGGCACACTCAGCAAAGGATCATCTGCTCCTGCAAGTCATGAGCTACAAATTGCAGAAACACACCAGGAGCTAACATGCGTTTCCGAGAACAAAAACAGCTGGTATAGAAACAAAAGCCAAATATTCTCCTGGCTGCTGGCTGCATTTTTTTTTATTATTTAGCTTAAAACAAAATTTAAAAAATCTGCTTGGAACCCAAACAGTCTCTAGCTGAAAATGTGGTGTCTAGCCTGAAAAACAGAGGCTTGTGGACACCATGCCAACAGCACAGGATTCCCATGGACCTGGTGTTTCTCAAGCCCTTAATGTGGTTCAGCTTAGGCAAGTCGTTTTAGGATTCCCAGTTTAAAACACATCTGCAACTCATTCTAGTTTTTTATTTTATTTCTTACTTCTCCAACCAATTCCAAATAATTTTACGAGTTCTCGCAATCCGGCACTAATCAGTTACTCATGGAGCAGCAGTCCCCGCTTCCTCAGAAGGGCTCCCTTTGCACAGGGAGCCAAGCTGGGCATTACATCAGCTGCATTTTGCCAAAAACAACAGCAACTACCTGATAAAACAAGACTGTTTGGAGCGTTTAATGCATCATTACGGGACACAGAGAACTTCTAACACACAGCACTGGGCATTTTCTACACCTCTCCCCTTCCTTAGGCTCACTACATTAAATTGAAGTGACTCCGTTACTAACAGGGCTCATCTCCCAGTTTGGAGAAGGGGACTTCTAGTGGCTTCAGGGAAAACTTGGGAGAAAATTTCATGCAGCTGTTTGGAAAGAATTCCTATTTGAGAAACACCCCTGGGTTAGAACTTTAATGGAAGTGTACCAAAATCAGCCAGTCAGTATTTGCTCCCTGCATATCAGCTCTGTGAGATGAAATGCTGCAGACAGGGCAGGTGAGGGCCACTACTCAGAGGTGATTTTGAAAATGCACAATACAATCATCTCTACTTACTTACATTTCTTGTTTAAAATAGATTCCCTGAACCAAGACTCCCTCAGCAGCACTGACACCGAGCTGCAGTCAGAAGCAGCACAACCACAGACACTGTCTCACACTGGGGACACCCCACTGGAGGGGCAGCACATCACAAAAAGAGGCTGAAGCAGACACATCCTCTTCCTCACTCCATTGCAGATCAAAGCCACAGGTGTGGGATAATTCCTGCTCTTGGCTTTCAGGACAAGGTTCACTGCATGTAGCAGAAATTCAGTTACACAAGCACAGTGAAATTCCCAGGGTTCCAGTTACCCTGTCATCACCAGCCCTGGAACTGGCCTCCAGCTGCTGCCATTTCCCCCAATGCTGTTGGTGAGCTGCAGACCTGAAGACAAGGAAATTAAAAGTGTTTTGCTTAAAAATCTTCTCCTGCTGCTGGCAGATGCAAATGAAACTTTGTTGGCATCACTGCACACCCTGGCACTATCAGCCAGATGATCCGAGGCTGAACAGGGAAGGGACAGGACTGCTTTTTCCAGTTTTTAATCTTTTGGTTTGAAAAACTTAACTGCTTCTCTTCCCACAGTGCACCCAGGGCGAAGCTTGTGCAGAGATGAAAAGCAATAGACTCAAGTTTCAAGAGGGAAATTCTGCTTGTTTGGGAAAACAAAATTCCCAGGAGTATCCAAACATGGGGACAGGTGCCTGGAGAGATTGTAGCATCTCCATCCTTATGGATCCACAGGGGAACAAGGCCCCAAGGAAGCCAATATAACTGAAATTGGTCCAGCCTTGGGATGACAAGGCAAGGGTGATCTCCAGAGGACCTCTCCTGCCTTAATCATGTTATTCTTTTATGATCTTCATTTCTGACTCTGCATACTTCCCACGTGGGGTCACTGGATGGGTAGGATGCAGTATTAGCAACACAGATTATTCACACCCAGCAGCTCATCTCCAGTTTGAGCTGAGCTCCAGCTAAGGGAAGGTGCCCAAACTCAAGCCAGGCAAGACAAAGAGGAAAAAGGCAGGTTTAAAGACAGAGAGGAGACATTGGTAAAGGTTGCACTGCCATCCCTCATGATGGACTGAATCTCCACTGGTCAACTGCAAACTTAGATTGTTATAAAAACGCTCTTTCCATAGCATTAGGGAGGAGTTATCAGTCCACAACTCTTCTCTCTTCTTTGTGTGGCCTTTTCTCAACTGTGACTGTTCCGTTTGGTGTTAAAGCCATTTTGGGCACACTGGCTACCTAAAGTGCAACTCAATCCTTTGCTTGAGTGGCAGAAAACAAACACTGTGCTCATCACAAAAATACCCTCTCAGTGTGACCCCAGCTCTGTCTGTACCTGGGTTCAAAGGATGTGTTTTTTCTTTTACAGAACTCTCTGCTTGTCTTAAAATACAGATTATAGATACAGGCTGGCCAAAACCACCCCAGACTGCACAACTTCGTGTAGCCTGACTTCTCTGCATGCAACAGGGACACTGACAGTACTGGAGAACAGGCAAAGGAGGTTAATTTTGTTAACAGAGAGCAATAAAGATCGTGTGCAGCTTTGATTTATTTGCTTGCTGGCCTCAGGAACTACAATTTATTATTATTTAAGCATTATAACCTTATTTTGCATTTCTGACTTTACAGTCACCCACATCTGGTTGTAAGCACTCCTGTAGGTTTTAGGTTCACCCAGGTGGTTTTTAATGTTCCTCAACAGTGAAGTACCAGGAGCTGTTCACCAGGAAGCCTCCTCCAAGGAGTCCTCTTCAAGGAAATAATCTCCCTATGTCTCCAGATGCTCATCCCTTCATTCAAGTCAATCTCTACCAAGGAGTTTTCTCCCCATTATCCAAATGTCAGGTCCACTGAGACCTGAAGGCACTGAGGGTACTCTGTCATCATTCTGAAGGCTCAGACAAAAGGATAAACAAAGCCATCACCAGCATGGCATTAAAGGACTCTGGCAAAACCCCGGGGTACAAAATGATGACAACAACAATCACGGCAGCATTGGATTTAAGTACTTCAGCAATGGAATCTTGCCAAAGAAGAAGAAAGGAGAAATCACTTGTAAGGCAGGATGTATGTTAGCAAAACAAGAAAGTGTAAGTCATCAGGAGGAAAGAACATTATTCTCTTATATTCACATCATCTTTAAAAGAAAAATGGCTTACAACTCATTTAACCTTTTTGCAAATAGACATTTCCCAGTGTCAAATTATAAACAAATGGACAGCAGCAGACAGTGTTTGCCATCTAATGCAGTGGGGCTTTTTTCGTGTCTTCAAGGTTATGAACAGATTCAAATCTGCTGTAACTGGGTTAGAACAGATTTTTCTGTCTCTTCTAAACTGATTTTGACTTTTTAGCAATATTTATAATGACTTTTCTAATGGCTTTTCCTACAGATACTCAAAAGTCACCATCCTAAAGTGACATCTCTGTGTCTGAGAACATTCTCCTTGTCAAATGCATTAATAATGGTTCAGTGACTCACTGCCCACAATAAAATAAAGTATGAGCAAGAAGTGGGGAGATCCACAGCTGAGTGGGCCTGTCCCACGAGTGGGAGTCCACTTGCTGCATTACTCTGATAGGCAAAAGGGTCACAGCCCACTGCAAGGGCCAGTGAGATTGTGCTTGAGATGGGAACTGTTAGGAATTCTCATTCTTTACTGTCCCCAAAAGCAAGCAATCTCCTTCAAAGATTCCAACAGAAATGTTTTCAGGGCAGAAGCCATTTTAATCAGAGTTAAATATTTACATATTTCAACATACTTTCAGCACCACAGCAGAAGCTTTAGATCTTCAAATCTGCCGCTGTTTTGTACATCTTTCAACAGAAAAAGCCAGATGGGCCCCAGTGCAGGGGGAGGCAGCCAGAGCTCCCTCACACCTGGGGAGGATCAGTCATAGCCTGAGTGGCTGGGTGAGGAGGTGTTCAACTCCCTGAAGGACCCTGTCCATCCCTCTTTAATCCAGGAGGAGGAATCCAGACCCTCAGCTGCCCACCAGGAACACAGTGCTCACAGGCAAGTGTCTTTAAACACCTCGTCCTCTTCCAATACCACAAAATCTTGCTGGCAGGGCACTAAGTTTTAGACAATGAAAACCAACATTTATCATAAACAGTCATTCCACAGCAACTCTCCCTGTGTAGGAGAAACAAGTCATTATTTGGGCATCTGTTATTGCTGTCTTTGTTGACCTCCTCAAGATACATCTGGCTCTGATGAGGAGATCCATCAGCACAAAGGGTGAATAAAGATTTCCCCTTCTTGGGGCTGAAGTACTGGTTGCCTCTTTCAGGCTTCACCAGACCAAACCAGTGATGCAGATGTGGTCCTATGGGACCAGACAGGAGAGTGAGTCTGTGGTTCTTCCTGCCTGTCCCAGGAATGTCAACCCTACAGCCAGAGGACAAATGTCTCCTCCTTATCAGCCCAGCCTAACAAATAGCTGATAATGGAAAGACAGGCACTGGGGAAATGTCCCTCCAGTTTCCTGTTTGAGTAACAATCCTCCCTGCCTGATCTCCCACTCAGAACATCAGGCTGCACCCAGGCCAGCTTTAGTGTTTCTTTCATGCTTTACTGTTTACATCCTGCCTTCACCCTCCACATGTTTCCTATCTGCAGCTCCTGAAGGTAAGTCAAGAGCTTTGGCTATTGCACAACACAGCCTCTCCAGGGACGTTTGATATTCTCCTCCAGATGGCTGGGTGGACAATAACCTTCTTTCTACATCCTTTACTCTCTCAAATTATGATGAGTCCAAGCTTGACCAAATTTAAAATGAAATACAGATACAATTGCTTGCTCTTCTTCTTTATTTTTATTTTCATGCTGGAAAAGGTTGGAAAATTCTAGGCAGCAAGCTTGTATTGAGTATACAGTATGTCACTTAATTTGCTTGGCAACACTGCTATGGTGGCACCTTCTCAGGCAGTGGAATTTGTGATGACAACAATGACTGGCGTGAAAACATATTAGAAAATGGGAGAAGAGCAGAGCTGGAAGGGCTCTTAAAAGCTCATCTCGTCTTTCTCTCATGCCTCAAGGCAGAATCAACTTCATTTTCCACAGAGATTTACCTAAATCCGGTTTCAAAACCTTTACACTGACGATGACAGCTCATGAAGGAACTCAGTTCCAAACTTTTATGGGGAAGGGTCTGGAGCACAAGTCTGATGAGGAGCAGCTGAAGGAGCTGAGCAGGCTCAGCCTGGAGCAAAGGAGGCTCAGGGGGGAACTTCTGGCTCTCCACAACTCCCTGATAGGAGGGGGCAGCCGGGGGGGGTCAGGCTCTGCTCCCAGGGAACAGGGACAGGATGAGAGGGAATGGCCTCAAGTTGTGCCAGAAGAGGTTTAGGTTGGATATTAGGGAAAATTTCATCATCACTGAAAGGGTGATCAGGCATTGGCACAGGCAGTCCAGGGCAGTGGTGGAGTCACTATCCCTGGAAATGTTCAGAAAAGGTGTGGATGTGGCACCTGGGGACATGGGTTAGTGGTGGCCTTGGCAGTGCTGGGTTAGTGATTGGACTCCATGATCTTGGAGGTCTTTTCCAACCTTAAGGATTCTGTGAGGATTCTATGATGATGATTCTACAAAAACTTCTGGAAGTTCATATGAATTTTGATTACCTGTGGTGTCACTTTATTTTTTTAGCACAAGTGTACTTCTGGAGTGCTAGGGAAGAAGGTACAAGGGTTACTACAGTTTTCAAAAGCAACTCAGAAGACTTAGTCGGCGGTTTGGAGTAATTTTATCATCCTGTGTGCTTTACTAGCAATGGTGTGTTAAATTAATTTCTAGTGCACTTCAGAGCAAAGGTTCATGCCGTGATCCTGCCTGCTATGATTTGTGACAAATGTTACCATGGTGGTTTATCAGATGATAGTGTTTAGCAAGTGGCCCATGATTAAATTCAGTTATGGCAGTGAAAGTGCAAAACAGCTCCACAGAGCTGGGATCACAGAGGTATTGGGGCAAAATTCACCAAAGGAAAGTGTGTATGTAAAGTAACTACAAGATTTCTCAAGACCCAGTTTGCATTAAAGAACCATTCTGTGTAATTCTTATCTAATTTCTCCAATAACATACAGGTAGAATACTTTGCTAAATAAGGCATTAACCTACTTAAAGTCAAGTTATTAAACTTAGAGAAACAGAAACAAGTCCACTAGAAATAAAATTAAAGAAAAAGAAAAAAACCCAAAACCAGAACCTGCAAGTCAGCAGCAAACATGCTTCCAAGAGATCACTCTAACTAATGAATCTGTTTTATTCGTTCATAGAATCTTCTATAATCACAGAGTATCCTGAATTGGGAGGGACCCACATGGAAGGGAGGAAGAACAACTCCAAGGAGCAGAATGCTGTCAGCAACAGCTGCTCTTGCCCCACACATGGAAACAGGAGGAGATTGTCCCTCACGTTCTGCCGGAACCAGATGTCACCCCGGTTGATTATCACCAGGGCTGCCTGTGCCAGTGCCTACTCCTCAATAATCCACACTCAGGGAAGGAGGAGGAGAAGTTTTAAGGTCAAACCCCCTTACTCCAAAAGAAAGGAGGCTGCAAAAGCAAAGGTGTTCAGCTGGTCTGCAGGTCCCGTGAAGTTTTTATTCTGTCTGTGTACATTACTGTAACTTCAAGACTGTATGAACACTGATGTAAGTTTAGACCACAGCTTTAATTAAAAAAAACCCCAACAACAACCCCCCCATCACAGCTATTTGCAGCTGCACAGCAGTCTCTGAGCTCTGCAGTGCTGGGGAGCAGCTGTGCTTTGAGTGCCCTTCTTCTAAAGAGAACATCATGTTCCCTTCTGCAGGAGCTCCGAGGAGCCAGGATTTTTGCCCCTGCTAAAACCACATGCATGTAGCCCCCTTCCAGGCTACAACTTTTATGTATCCTGAAATGACTTCCCAGAGCGTTCTTTGAAAACCCTTCCGTTAACATGAATGTCTCAGCCAAGAATGGACTTTTCTGGATCTCACTCACAGACTGGTGCTAAAATCTGCAGCAACACGTTTTTCCAGCCTCTAGGAATACTGCATGTGACTGCCTTTTATTTCTGTAAGGACTCTGCCCCAGCATCATTCTTAAAAACTACTTCCAGACTTTGGAAGCATCTCGCATGTAACGTCTTTCTAAAATTCCAGTATTAGATTATCACTGTGCACAGTGAGTAAAAACTGAGACCTCTAGAAAAATACTTACAAACCTATGCTTAGGAGGATTACAGAAACTGTAATGTGATTGAAATCTGATCAACACAACTTCACCAAAAGTTAACCCTAATTCATACCTAGAGGAAAGTGTCCCTGCCCGTGGCACGGGGTTAGAACAAGATGATCATTAAGGTCTCTTCCAACCCAAATTAGTCTGTGGCTCTGTGATACTATTTATTCTTACCAACTCTTAAAATTTTCATGTGACTCTTGGAATAGTCCCAAGCTCCAGCTCAGAATGGTACTGCTGTACACATCTCACTTCCACTTGTTTGACAGAACAAATATGTAATAAATGAAATACGTCCTCCGTGGGTAGGACTGGAAATGATCCTGGGTGGGCAGGAAATAACATAACCTTACGACCACGTAGGGGGTTTTAAAAATGGATCCATGGTCTTTACCAAGTTTCAACACAATTTCTTCCAGTAGGAATTAACAGTACCTGATAGGAGTGTTTTAAGAAAGAGAGGGTATGTGAGAGGCAAAAAGCCCCTTTTTTGCTTGCACATCTGCTTCAGTGGTGGTGGTGCTTCAGTGGCAGCAGCTCCTGGAGCCAAAGGGCAGCCAGAAAAGAACACTCATTTTCAGGAGCATCTTGACTGGAGAGTTTCCATCCTGTGCAGTCTCTCCCCACGCTTACAGCCAAGCAGAACAAAGTCAGGAACTTTCCTGACTGGCTCTTTACAACATAATTCCTACTGTGTGTGGACTAGTGGAGTCTCATGTGGCCACAAATGACAGGAAAGTTCCCTCTTCCTGAAGGCTGCCTGCCATCAGTACTGGAGATCCCACGGATGTCACCAATGCTTGTGGGCACAGGCCAGGCAATGTCCTGGTACAGCTACACCTCCTGCAAACAAGGGATCACTAAAGAAAAGCAGCAGCTCAGGTTACTGTAAAGCTGCTGCATTTACAGCCTCACAGCACTGGGAGCTACAGGCACAAGTGAAGCTGTGATGGCAATGAGCAGTGCAGTTAACCTGACTGTCCTCACAATCCCAGCCATCACTGCACTAAAATAATACTTTACTGATTGTGTCACTGAAACCTGTAGCTATTTCTGCACCTGGCCCAGTTTATCGACTTGGGCAAAGAACCTCAAGTCCCTTTTCCCATCTGCAGAATGGGAAGGGTGTTCTACCCCTCCCTTCGTGTGCCACACTGAGGGTGCAGGGGACCAAAGACACTGCTAGAACTGCATCTCCCAAAGCCCTGAGTGCCAGCACCACCCGTTGGGAACAATAGCACTGCCTGGCTGCTGGGAGCTTTTGGAAGTCTGGCACAGACACATTAGGGATTGTTGCATCACTCCTTTCAGAATCGGACACTTGAAGATCTCATGACCCAGGCTTTGTATTCCTTCCCAAAACCCTGTATTGCACTGAGCACACACATTAGCTCTCATCTGAGCACAAACCTACTGAGACCCAGCCACAGGCACTTCTCCTCTGCACCTCCCTGGGCAAGGGGATTCCCAGGAGAGAGAAGGGGATTAACCTCACCCACTGCCCATCACAGGTACCTGTGCCCTCCCTCCCTTGCAGAGGGCAACTGCTGCACAGTTTGAGATGGGCATCCCCCATCACACACTCTTCCAGTGAACTCATGGACTGCAATATCTTACTTCCCTCTGGTTCTTTCAAGACCTTTTACAGGAGCAAAGTTTCAGCTGCATAGAGAGAGTAACAAATTTAATTTCAGTTTCTACCTGCCACACAAGTTATGCTGATAACCTCAGCCAAACATTATCACTTCAGAAGAAATATTATCATACAAGGCAGAAACAGAATAGAGCAGTAAAAATAAACTGAAGGGGAAAAATGATTTCACTATTTAACCTTGTCAGCAAAGTGGAAGAAATATTCTGGAGGCAGCTCAAGACTCAGACACCACCGGTGCTCTTGCTGAAAGCTGAATTATTTTAACACATATGCTAAAAACAAAGATGGGATATTTTGTCCTAGCAGGCATTTTCTGGCTGCTTCTGTCCACACCTGTGGGCAGAAACACTCTGATGAAGACATAAAAATAAATGAGTTACACATTAATCTCCTCCGTCTCTCCCAGTAATCTCTTTTTAGATGTCAGTGTTAACACAGGGGTCAGTGTCAAAACAGGGTTTTTAAATCCTGAAACACTTTTCATACTGAGTTTGTGACATGACACTTACTTACATTTTTTCTTGGTATTAACTAGAGATTTTTATTAGAAATTGGATGCTGAGGAAAACAGTATCAATGATTTAATTCTTTATGGTTGCAATTGGCTTCAATAAATTTAGGGTTATTTTTTTAAAGTGATCAGTGAACTGCAGACAGGTTCCTGAAAAATAAACTTTACCAGACTAACTGAAAGGATTAATTTTGCTTTTTTTAATAAAACTGCAAAGTTCAGGTAAAACATCATCATTTAAGATCTGGAAGTTAGTATTTATTTAGATTCCTTTGGAAAGATGCTGTTGCTTGGCTCCATCTTTCTTAGACAACTCTAAACAGCTGAAAAATACATTAAAAAAATTGAGCAGATGATCATTATTCAAATGATTTGGCAGAAGGTCACAGAAACAAATAACCCTGTGTAACCTCAGGCTTATGAATGAAAAATAAAGGAAGCCTGAGAAAAAGTAAACTAAATGCATTGCAGAGAAATATTCTTTCTAAATGGATAACCAAGACCATGTCAGCATGGGATGGCTCCAGGCTGTTCACAGAACATGCGGTGACACAGGTTCTGTGGAAATGGAAATGTGTGCTCTGGGCTGCACAAGCACAAGTGCTCCAGCAGCACATCTCAGCTGTGAGTGGAGTTCACTGCCCGACACAGAAATGCATCTCCTGAAATCTCAGCACCTCACCAGGGACACACTGCTGCACAGCACGCTCGAGCCAACACTGTCACACAATCACAGAATATCCTGAGCTGGGAGGGACCCACATAGATCATCAGGCCACCCCTGGCCCTGCACAGACACCCCAACAATCCCACCCTGTGCATCCCTGGCAGCGTTGTCCAAAGGCTCCTGGAGCTCTGGCAGCCTTGGGGCCGTGCCCATTCCCTGGGGAGCCTGGTCAGTGCCCAGCACCCTCTGGGGGAAGAACCTTTTCCTGATCTCCAGCCTGACCCTCCCTGGCACAGCTCCAGCCGTTCCCTGCGTCCTGTTCCTGGTCACAGGGAGTAGAGACTGGAGCTGCCCCTCGGGATGAAGATGCAGATTGTTACAGGATCAGGAGGCAGGTGGAGGCAAGACCTGAGCACAATGGGAGACCCAACCTAGAGGGTTCAAGCCTGGACTTTACAGGCAACACCAAGGACCACACCAGCAGGCAGGCACGGCAGCAAGGAAAAGAAGCACGAGCAAAAGGTAGGCTGAGTATCTGGGAAAAAAATTCTGAAAGAGTGAGAATCAATACAAGAAATTAATCCTCAGGGAAATAGTGGAAGCGCTTTTGCGTGGGTATTTTATGAGAGACTGGGCACACCACCAACAAATGTACTGCAGGAAAGAATCAGACAATGGCAAGGAAATGGATTAAACGTGTTAGCAAGACAATTTCCAGATCCGATTTCTGTGAAGAGAAGACCATGACCTCACCACTGGATTTGTGGTGTTACCATTAAGTACTGCCCCATACGAGCCCCAAGTCCCTCACTAGCATGGGTATGGTCTTAAGACAGACCACACCAAAGACTGAAAGGGATCTGGGAGTGTCTCTTCATTGTTATTTTATTTTCGTATTAATGACGGGTCAATTTATGTCCACAGATTTTGTAAGGCAGAATTCACCAGGGATACTGAGGAGGGGAAAACTGAGACACAGAATAAAGCTTTTGGGGAAAACAAGAGGTCTGAAGTTGATTAAAAGAAAAGAAAAAAAAGCCAGAGGAACATAATATTTAAAGACACATATGTGGGAGAAGCGACTCTTTTCCAAGGACAGATGGCAGCAGTGGAAACACGGAAAATGGCTGGCTGGCCAAACTGCTTTTCTGCATTTGTCTCATGCTTTCCAGTTCACTCCAGTTCACTGGAGCACAGCAGAAGTGCCAGGAGGTTTTCCATGTGGAGGGTTCCCACCACTGTCACAAGCACAGAATCCATTTTGGCACTGATCAGGATCCGACCAGGCCTCTGTGAACCCCCCATCTGCTCGTCCAAATCAGAGCAGCCATTTCAGGTGCAGCTGTGGGAGAAACCAAAAGCCAGAGCTTCCCTTTCACTGGTTGCCTAATGGGGTTTGGCCACAACATCCAAATCAACAGGCGCTTCCCAAACAGATAAACTGTTTAATCCACAGACCCGTCTGCTGCAGACACACACGGCCCCATTAAAAACCCTTTCCCTCTTGCATGAAGGAGTTGTTGCCCCATGGTGAATTTACTGGCACCTCAGTGAAGCAGCACATAAAATGGTGGAGCTGATGAAGTTGGCCATTGGGGCAGAGGATGGGTGCAGAGTTCTGTTAAACCAGGACTCAAACATGCAAACCTCATCTCAACATTCCGGGTTTCTGTCAGCATTCCAGGACAGCTTTACATTGGCACTGTATGGAATGAGGGACCAAGGGTTCATATAAACCTGCAACCATATTTTACTTAATATTTAACATGCAGGGTAGGAAGCCCATCTCCTTGCCTAGAGATAATGATTAAGACTCTCTCTGATGTGTGTGTCATCATGGTTTTGTGTTTTTTTTGTCTTCTCATTGTTTTTTTTGTGCTCCCCAAAGGTACCAATCCTTTCTGTTAGCTCCTGGCTGGGTTACTGCAGAGAAGACCTCAAAGATGCTTCACAGGACATCAGTGCATTTCCTGCCTTCCCAATATCCTTCCAGATCGAAGGATCATCGAGCCATGTCCTGTCTCCAAAGTTGGGCAATAGCAGATGCCAAGGGAATAGTATTAAAACAGAGCACATGTGAAGAGATACTTCCCTGAAGAGATACTTCCCTGACACTCTCCCAGACTCTATAATTATAATCTGCTTCACAGGGGATTCAAGACAGAGTTGGAAAGTGTGTTTGTAAAAGTCTTTGGCAGAGTTTTATTCCATCCATTTATTCAGTTGCTTCTTGAATTCACATGAGCTTTAGCATCAGTACCACCTCACACTAACGCTTTCCAAAACTCATCCATGGTGCATGAAAAAAGTATCTCCTTATGATGGAACTAGAAAGATTGAAACCTTTCCACCATTATTTTGAAGCTCCATAACTCTGGTATTAGCAGAGATTATTCACAATCCCTCCCATCTCCTGTTCTTTAGTTCACTAATAACCAACTCTATACAGCAGATGCAAGCCTCAACATCAAACCCAGCCCCATCCCACTGAGTTGTCCCAAGAGCTGAAACGCAGCTGAGTACAAAGAAACAAAATACAGACTTGAATGTTGAGAATGGACAGACTTCTAAATTTGAGCCATTTTTCAGAGGAACAAAGTTTTGATCAGCAGATATTTCAGGAATGCTGAAAGATCAGATTTCATGAATATAAGGCTCTGGGGAAGTTTCCTTTATTTTCTTTTGGCTGTTCCATCAGTTGAAAAACTCCAGCAATTTCTTTTGTTCTTATGTTTCCAGAAAAAGAACAGGACACAAGCACACCAAATTAATCCATTTCTGTGATTAAGCAGAATTTGAACATGGATCGTTCTGGAAAGCTTTGGGAAGCACATAGATTTCCGGTATCCCAGGCACATGACTCTCACTACATTTATTGGTACCTGTGAAGGACTTGGAGAGATGAACGCTGAGTTCTGGTGGAGACTTTAAGAGAGATAAGACCTTGCTCTCCTTTCTATGAATTTCAGCAGTTGTTAGTGAGACAGCGGGATAAATCCTGTTATCATTAAGGTAATAGAATCATCAGGCAGTAATTGTAGCAAAAGACTTCTCCAGGTCATCTGCTCAAAGAGAAAAGAGTAAGGCTTCAATTAAATAAACCTGCTGAAGCCCTCAATGCCCTTTTATCATTATTTTAACTTGTTGCCCAAAATGATGGAAAAGGAATCCTCAGCCTTGGAGAAACTTAACATGCACATTCCTCTACGTTTCATGCTGCTGTTTCTTGAGGAGTTAATAAATATCAAATGAATAGAAGAGCTTTGAGTCTGCCACCGGCATGGATTGTCATTTAAATCCTTTCCAATTATAAGAACAATGAGAGCATGTGCCTGGAAAGGACTTCAGGGAGCCATATCCTTTTAACCTCCCACAGCTGTTTGGTCAAGGGCTCTCCAGGGAATTTGGCAGGCGGCAGGTTGGCAGCACTGGGAACATCCACGTCCTGCACCGGCCACACCGAGGAGAGGGGCAGGAACATTTCCAGAAATTACACACAGGCCTTGCTCCAAGAGTGTGCTTAATCTTCAGCAACAAGGAGCTAAGAAAGGAGGGTTCTGGTCTCCAGTTTAGCCAGACTGTACTAACCAGTACTGCCTGTGCAACTGTCTCTAAGCAAAGAAGGAAAGTCAAACAAACACTTTATAAAATTTCCATGCCCCACTGACTCCAAAACGCTCCTTAAGGTTCCAGCAAAGCACCTCACATCAATCTGAAAAATTTAGTTTTAATGTTTGGAGTTAAGAAATACTTGGAAGAAACACAGGTTTGGGGGAACTATTAGATCAGGTTTAAATCTAGCTGATATCCTGCATTAAAAAGTAGGAGTTCACTGAAGCATTGTGTTTTCCATTTCTTTTGCTCTGTTCAATAGAAGTGGGTATTTGAAAAACACACTTTATTTCTATCCTGCATTTACTCCACATCTCAATCATTAAATTAAGTAATGGAATGATTTAGGAGTGTTGCTGCACTGTTACAGCTCCAGAAGGCAGGATGCACTGGGGAACACTTAGGAAGACAAGGAGCACTTCTCCTATCAGTCAGAGATCTGAAAGAGGAATTCTGTACTACTCTCATTTTTTTATTCTTCATATTCCTTTATACTTTTTAATATTCATGAATGCTCCATAATCCAAGGCTGCATTTTATGAATGCTTATAGCTGACACAAATATTTCCTGGTAACATGAAGAATCTGGACAGGCTAACAGGAAATAAAAGATATCCATCTCCCAGAGAATGAAATGAAGTTTCCATCTACAGAGGATTCAATGGCACTTGGGTACCTGCCAGCTCCTTTTTGGCAATAAGAGGACCAGTAAGCATAAATGAAGCTTTAGGAGCACCAGTGTACCTCTCCTTATTCCATTATCTTTGGCAAGGATGGGTCCAAAACCCCTAAGAAATCTCCTTTCAGATCTCAGTTCACTAAAACAGAGCACTTCAGCCATCATTTCCACAACACACGCACCTCCAGTTCTTGGAAGTCACAATGACACCTTCACTGGTGACCAGGGAAGGATGTCCCCTCCACCTCAAAACCCACCCTGGGCTCATTGAAGCAGATCCAGTATACGTATCTAAGGGACCCATTTCAGCAAAATGTTGGCTAAGAGATAATGCACAGTTTGTCAGCTGGATTGGACTGTAACCACCTCAGTACAGCCTCTGCTGTACTCCACAGTCTCCCAGCCCATCCTCAGGGCAGCAGAGTCACCAGGATCCTCTCTGGCTCCTGCTATGCAGGGTTATCCAACCACATCCCTGTGGGGTTTGGCATGAGCACGGATGGGAGACAGAAGAAAAAATGAAGCACTCCCCCACTCTGCCTGGGGTGTTCTGGCAAATCTCTTTCCACATATGGCAGAGTTTGGCTTGTCCATGGTTAAACCTCAGCACATCCTTGACAAGTGCTGTAACAACAACACAGGGAATGGGAAACAATACCAAAAGAGACGGAAATGTGGAAAACACTCAAGGCATTTGCTCTGAAAGCAATTTCTCATTGATTACTCCATAGCAACATTTGAATTCATTAATTTATTTTTAGCCAGGTCCCTTTTTGGCAGGGTATGTTACCTTGTTTTCTCCTCTACCCTGTTTAAGACATCTACAGTTTGTTCTGTTGTCAAGGGACACACTTCTAGGAGATCATTCATTTTTGCATAAAACTCAGACCCTTTTTGACTCATGCCTGAGATACTTCTCCCCACTGGCTGAACAGATCCTGGGCTGACCAGCCCTGCAGAGCATAGAGACACAGCAGATGTCAACCTTCAGTCCCTCTCAGAGACTTCTCACTCCCTTAATCCAAAAATGCAGTGCCTGGTCTCACTCCAGGCAATGGAAAGAGACAGAGGATTCAGGGCACCACTCACCAGAGACACCCAGAAGCCCTCTCCTGGAGTTCCTGCAGTTCTCCTGGACTGGAACATCCAGGGGATGGATGTCATTTAAAATGGGACCCAAAAGAGGCTAAAAAACCCAACAAAACATCACAACACACACACAACACACCAGCAGAAGGCCAACACTGAAATGTGTGAATGGTGTGTAGGTACCTAACTAATTGATTCCAAGCTATATTCCGTTCTAGAAAAGGCAGAAATCATTATAAACCAGGCTTACAGAACCCTAACAACAGGACTGTACTACCCTTATGATTTAAAGTTGCTCATAATTTTGCAAAACTTTATCTTGGCGGATATTTCCTTGATAGAAATTGCAGATTGAATTATTTGAGAAAATTCCTTCATAAGCGTTTCCTCCGTTTCTGAAACACCTAAGTTTTCCATACCCGGATGTGGCTTTGCCATTCTCATTAAAATCCCTGCAAATCAGGCCAAGGCCCCAGGAAAACCTTCATTTGCAAATGCTCAGTGAAGAACGGCTAGAAGGTCAAACTTAAATGTCTCTGTGGATCCTAAATTCCTCTTGCAGCCACAGTTATTTGCTGTTCACAACGTACAGATTTCCTTCTTCATCCCACTTCTGCAGTGCATGCCAAAATGTCCAAATGCAGGATTAGATACTGACCATGGGATGACATGTGATGGTCATTCCTGTCCCCAGCAGCTACCACAGAACATTGCTGTAGTTTTATCATTATCAAAGCCTGAGGCTAGGGCAGGGAATCTAAATCCTTGCTCCTTCTGCCACCCTGCTCTCTTTTTTTATTGACCAACAGGTTCTCACTTTCCAGTTGAAGGTTAATCACAGGTTATCAAACTCCCTCCTTCTGTTACACAAAGCAGCATCTGCATCAGCACATCTGCAGAGCCTGGCACACCAACACGGGCAGTGTTCTCACCCCATCACTAACAAACTGTGCTTTTAGTAATAATTCCTTTGAGGAGACTCTTCCAAGTCACCCAGGTTCCCTTACTCCTAAGCATCTCTGTTTCTGTTGGGCACTCTGTGGAGATTCCCTCAAAGGACGTGCCAAAGAAATAATCTCCAAACCCAACTTGAATTCTCACCCAAGGTCTTTCTCATTTTTATGACCATCTTCTGGTTTCACCTCTGAGTTCAACCTAAACAAAGTCACATGTGTTCCTGACACACTGTCACGGGGTCACTGTGCATCACTAAACCCCACGAGATCCTTCTGGAGCATCCCCACACCTCAATGTTACAACCATTGAATCATTAAGGTGGGAAAAGACCTTTAAGCCTGGTCCAATGCTTGGCAACCCTTTCCACAAAAAACCTTTTCCTAATACCCAACCTAAATCTCCCCTGACACAACTTGAAGCTGTTTCCTCTTGTCCTGTCACTTGTTACCTGGGAGAAGACACTGACCCATAAGCTCCTGTCAGGGAGCAATAAGGGAAAAGCAAGGCGTTGTCTCCATCCTGCTTTTGGTACTTTGCACATACACATTAAGGAGATGTTGACCAACTTGAGCCAGGAGCAAGCAACAGCTCCTGGAGCATCTCAAATTTCTTCCTACACTCTGCAGGATTCTAGAACTGATTTCTTCTTGTACATAAAGGTCAAAGACTTTGCCTAAATACTGGCTCTTCTAACCTCACCCCTCTGTTCCTATTTCATTCACTTCTACTACTGACAGAAAAGCTGGGAACTAGAAAGCAGACAATATTAGAGCTACCACAATTTGCATTCCCATATAGGCATGTCTTCACACAGAAGACAAGGAGTGAACATGCTCCATGTCAGGACTCCCATTAACTTCCTCCTGCAGTGATAAATGGTTCAGTTCCACAGACAGAAGCAAAAGATGAGGCAGAGTTTTACCTGCTCCATGGGAAAAGGTGGGGGGACATGGGCTGAGTCAAGAGACAGAGGTGACTACTCCTTCCTGCCTCTTACCCCTTCACCAACACTTTTATCTGTGTCAAGTTCACATCTCACTGAATCAACACAGAGCGCATCTCCTCAAACCTGGCTTCTTCAGCTCCAAGTGTGAAATTAAACCCATCCTCGAGCAGGCCATCTGTGCAAGGCAGCCCACAGGAAATGGAGCTTGCACAGATGGGACTTATCACACACTCCCTCGTGTCATATCAACACACCAGCTTTGCAAATCTGCCCTAAATAAACCAAAATTGACAACACATTCTGTCTGAGGCCAGCAGGGCTGTGCAAGCATAGCATGTTCTTGGCAGGGGCTGGATTGTTCTCTCCACTTTTAACAAACAACTCTCTCATAAATGGAAAACTTGCGAACGTTCAAGCCTTGTGCTGTGCTCAAATGTCTGGAGGATTGTATTCAGCAAAGTCTCCTGGAGGGATCAACTAATTGGCCTTCAAATTCCTAGACATGAAGCTGTAGGTTGCTTAAAAACTACCAGGACATGACACGGCCTCCTTACAATCCACAGTGGGGACAGACACTGCTCTGGAACATTTTCTAGTTCCATTAACTCTTCACCAACACATAAAAATAACACTTTAAAGATGCTTATTTTTACAAGTTACATTAGGTGAAGAATATAGCTGAACAATATGGCTGAACACATATGGAAGTGCTTAAGCAGCAGCTCTATTTTCCATCCAAGCAGCCTGTAGACAAACACAATAAACTGAACTTACACACGTGACAACTCAATGTACTACACCAAAAAAGAAAAAGGCAAAAAAGTGTGTTTTCATAAAAAATAAACTTTGGGGGTTTTGTAGGAGGAGCATCTAAGAGAGGAGGGAGTAGCTGGAACAGGCAAGTACAGAGGTAGTAAAATACAATTCAAGAGAATCAGGCATCAAAGAGGAGCCTTAGCACGTGAGACATACCTTCACCTGGGCAGCACTGTGTCTCAGACAGCGGCTGAAGGGAGAGAACTGGGAGCCGGATCCCCACACATCCCCTGACTCGACAGCAACCTGCAGTTCAAGGTTTCCACATGCCAGGCCTTCTGGACTGGTACTAAACAGACTTTTGTTGATCTGCCTTCCAAGGATGTATCCAACCACTTCCCTGCAAACTCTCAGCACCGCAGTCGTGTAGCACCGGCTGCCACCTGTACTAAGCAGGCAAAGCAGTGTTTCCTTTTCTTTTTACTGAACTTCCTACTTCCATTTGATGTCCGTACTGTTGTTAGGGATTTAAAGAGAAATAGGGAACAACTGTTTATCTTCTGTCCTACTTCTTTCTTCAGGCCCAGAAGTTCTGCGTTTACAAACTGCCCCAGAATCTCTTACTGGGGCAGGAAGTACCTCCTTTAGCCATAGCTTTTTCACCTTACTCCAAATTTGCTGACACAAGGTTTCACCTGCTGGTTTATCTTCCTATCACAGAAGATAGGTACTTTTGCAACTTTAGAGTTGACTATGCCAAAGCTTCTAATTCCCTCAGACTTTGTTATTTCTCCATCCATTGCCTCCCTCAGGTCTCCTAAAACTCCCCTGTCACTCTCATGGTAACCACTCTCAGGTATAACAACCATCACTGCTACCCAGTTTCTCACCTTTAACCAGTCACTGGCTTACTAGAGAACATTCTCTTATCCCCAGGAAGATCAGGTGCTTTAAGATGCTGTGACAAAGCACCATGTCAGAAGCTGTTAGAAAATCTGAGAATACCACACACACTGGAACAAATCCAGATGTTTGTCCTTGCAGATTCCTCAAATGCAACTTCCTTTTACAAAAGGACATGCTGACTCCTCCACATTCATATAGAATCATGTGCCAACTAATTCTAATCTATATTATTCTTTTGACAACACTGCACAATACAAAGCCAGATTTCTGTGTGCTGCTCCCCAAGTTCCCTGGAACTCTTTTGCAAGTTGGCATCATATCAGCCCTGTCTGTTTTCTAATGGGAGTGAGGAGGTTTTAATGGAAAGGTTGCCTACAAGTGTTAATTATTCAACAGTTTCTCTCTTGAATCCTTCCTGGGCTCTGACATCCTGGTCCCTGCAGGCAGGTATTACTCACTGTGTTCTTAAATTCTTAAATTAATAGCTGGGTTTGAGGTGGGTTCTGGTAAGGAAACCAAGCAGAGTGTAGATGCCCCAGAAACCTGATGTTTCTTTCTGCTCCACCTCCTGATTTTTCACACCCTGGTCTTCAAGGTGTTTTGCAAACTTTCAGACAAGCTTCTTATTCCCAACATATTTAGAAAAGAACTGTTGCTTTTTATACTTTCTGAAAGCCTTTGAAAGGGTTTGTTCTTTTCTGTCTTCCTCACTTGGTCATGACTTCAGCTTTTGGAAGGATGCCCCTGCCTCTCCAGCCTTCCTTCCCTGCTGCTTCACATCAGAACCTCTCTCTCTCACAGCATTTGACAGAGTCGAGGCATTTCCTCTGCAGCACAATGCCTTTAAATCAGCTTCAGCTCCCTACAAACGTTTCACCCTTGTCACTGCTCCTTTCAGTTCCCTTTTAACCTGCTGCCTCATTGTGATATATTTTCCCTTTGCAAATCAAGGGATTTTGCTTCAATGAAGTTTTTGGCTTGGTTACCTCTGCATGATCTCTAAGTGCACTTGTGTTCACTGGCAGTTCAATTCTGTACCAAGTTCTGCATGATTCCCAGGAGAAAGTCAAAATTATCTTCCCCTCTCTAGACTCCTTCACCAGATGTTTCCCAAGGATGTCATTCTTGGACTGGGGTGCCAGTTTTCTCCCATTGTGTTTCCTATTTTAAAGCTACATAGTCCTTATTATTCTGTACTTTTCCTACCTTGGAAACTAGGCTTTTCAGCTTATTACTTCATTTATCATGTTGAATTTTCTCTGTTTGTTCTACAGAAAATGTGAAAGTTAATTACGCTTCAGGAAAGGTAATTAGTATTTAGCTATTATTCATCATGTAAGTACAGAATAATTGTTTGCATTGCTTCTACTATGTTGTCCTTAATAAATACATAAATGTCCAGAAAGATGAATCCACATGACAGATACAGTTCTGCTCATAGCAAGGAATTAAAGATAATTGCTATATTTGGAATCTCAGAATGAAATACATCACTGAATAAAACGTTTTATTTAGAACCTCAAAGAAAAGCAAGAAATGACAGGATCTTGCAAGCGGTTTATTTTCATTGCTCACTGAAAAATAACTATGACAGTTATTTAACCCTCACCCAGCTCTTCCTGTTGATGTTGATGCAGATCACGTTTGACACCTCAAACCACCATGTCAGTAAGAAAATAAGCTATAATTGAAAACTTCTCATTAAATCCGATTTTGTTTTTTAAACACCTGTTATAGGAATAACACTGAAATTAAAACTGAAATGGGAAATGAGCAAGGTAAAGAAATTGCTGAAGACCTGAATGCTGGACAGAATGGTACAGATGGCATTTTTAGGTCAAAGGCTAAATCCTCACAGAAGGAAAGACAAAGTTACTGGAGAGAAAACAAAAAGCATCAGCCTTAATATTGCACACACTGATTAAGCATGTCAGATGACTGTACAGAGAGGTAGGAAAAGGGATTTAGGCATCAATCAATATTTCAGTGCTACTCTTCCTTCAGCCGAGCCCCCATTTCCCTGCCTCTGATCCCGAAGCTGCTGAGGTTTTAGAGACAAAGATCCCCTTGTCATACTGTATTTTCACAGAATCACAGAATATACCGAGGAAGGACCTACAGGAATCATTCAGTCCAACTCCTGGCCCTGCACAGACACCCCAACAATCCCACCCTGTGCATCCCTGGGAGCGTTGTCCAAAGGCTCCTGGAGCTCTGGCAGCCTTGGGGCCATGCCCATTCCCTGGGGAGCCTGGTCAGTGCCCAGCCCCCTCTGGGGGAAGAACCTTTTCCTGGTCTCCAGCCTAAACCTCCCCTGGCACAGCTCCAGCCGTTCCCTGGAGTCCTGCCCCTGGTCACAGAGAGCAGAGATCAGTGCCTGCCCCACGTCTGTCCCTCACAAGAAGTTGTAACCGCAGTGAGCCTCCCCTCAGTCTCCTCCAGGCTGAGCAGACCAAGTGAGTTGAGTAAGAACTACTACCTGCTCCTCTAAATGGCACCAGAGAAGCTGCAGAACCTGCCAGGCAGTTCTCCAGCATTGACTCAGCACCAGAAGGAAACCTTTGAGCCTGCAGTTACACATTTTTCAGGGTTTGAGAGCACAATATCCAGTCATGAGAACACAGAAAGGCAAGATCACAGTGAGCCTGACCCACCACTTTCCATGGCCACTGTTACCTAAAGGAATAACTAATCCTAGGATAGGCTTTGTGTGACATCTCTGAGCCATGGCTGCAGAGACAGTGCCTGGCCCACCGCACACTCACACAGAGCTCTCCTGTTCAGGATTCCAGCTGTATGTTTGAGCTAACACCCTCATTTCCCATGGATCATCAAGCCTACCCGTAGAATTACACATACCAAAGGTGAAAAATTAACATAAAAATAAAGCAATGTACAAGACACCCTGGGAACAGGTTTGAGGGGGAAGGGAAATGTTTTACATCATCTTCCAGAGTAAGCTGAAGGAATTCCTGATGCTCGGGACAAGGGAAATGGTAATGGGAGAGAAATAAATTCTTTCACCTCTGGGTTGAAATCCAAGCCAGGCTGGTAGTAGCCAAGACCCATTAGCTCAACATCTGCTAGTTGTTTGGCAGCCCATGTGAAGTGAGTTATATTCCTCAGTGTCCGCATCCCAGTCCCACTAATTGGCACCACATTGGCAATCTAAACACAGAGGTTAAGGTCTGAGCACACAGCAGGCAGCAACGGCGAGGTCAGGCAGCTTCAGTTTTGGGGACACATGTGATAAATTATACTTTTGGTATATGTAACTCCATTTAATTGCCCCGCCATCCTGTTCTGCCCTCAGAATAAAATTGTAAATCCAAGAGAGCCAGCAAACTGTCAGCATTCCCTTGTCCAGCACACAGTTCCTGAAGCAGTAAGACACACTATTAAGTCCATTACTAGTCAAAGCAACTTAAACAACTGCTTAAATTTTAAGCAAAATGCTGTACAGCATAAAGTATGAGCTAAAGTGTTTGGATAATAGGTACCAATATCCGTAAAACCAGCATCTTTCCCTTAACTCCAGTTTTTAACTCAAAAATGCAACACTCACTAGAAAGGCAGTAACAATATAGGCTTATAAATCCCAAATAATAAGGCGCTTTTCTCTTTGTCTTTCCTTCTTCTGCAGCTTCCCAACAAAGAGTGCACAGGACCAAAGCTGATTCAAAAACAGGACCCACTAACTTTTAGAGAATTATTCTTGTGTTGCTCTATGGTAAAATGTTTCTGTCTGAGGACAAAAAAAAAAAAGATGTTTTTAGCTCTTAATACATAGTAATAAAGGAAATTTGATTTTTCATATCATCTGAATATGGCAGCATAAAAAAGTCTAAACTATGAAGAAAGGAAACTCGTATTACAGTTTAGAAACTGTTCCTGATGTTTACACATCACTTCAATTTAAAGAACTGCTTATGATGGGAACATGATGAAAGTTGTTGAGCATGAAGGGAGATAGAAATGAAGCCAAAAGAAGCATCTTTGCCAGAACTCTACAAGAAAAGAGAATCACAGAGCCAGTTAGTTTGGGAGGGATCTCTGGAGTTTTCCAATCCAATCAGCTGCTCAAAGAACGGCCAGGTTCAAGGGATGAGGTTGTCCAAGGATATTTGAGATTAAAGCACAATACAGTACAGTGCCCTGCTAAATCCACCTATAAAGAAATTTTTCTTGCAATCCAAATTCCCCCTTCATTTACCACTGCTCTGGAAATGATTCCATTCTAAGCTGTTTTGAGAAGCTATATGGCCAGCTGCCATCAGGAACAGTGATACCCTGAAAAGGAAACAAACCTAATCTGAGTATCTGTTAGGACCAAGGTATGGAGAACTTCAGCTGGTAGAATGCAGACTTGAGGGCAGGAGCCTGTCTGAGAGACCTTGGAAAGTCCAATCCTCCCAAGATCCGTGTTTTATCTTACATTGGGAAGGTATGCTCAGCCCGTGAGAAAAAGGCAGCACTGACATAAGGCCAGTGTGCATGAAAACAAACCCAACCCCCCAGTCTGCATTCCACAGCCACGTTCAAAGGAGTGGGGTTTTCCTTCTTGTGCAAGGAACACTTGCAGAGTTAACATGCAGGGGGGTTGACTGTCTCCCAGCGTCCTCACACATGAACAGCCTGCTGCTTCAGCACAGCTCTGCCAGCACTGCCCGGCTCTGCCAACGTGGCCTGGCCTCTGCCAGCACTGCCTGGCCTGGCCTGGCTACTGACAAAGCCAGGCCAGTTTGACTTCTCCAAAAAGGTGCTGCCAGTTCCCAGGCAGTTCCCAGGGTCTGCATGCGCTGTCGAGGATTCTTTCTTCTTTTTTCCCCCCTCTGCTCTGCCCTCATGAGACCCTCCCTCCCCACAGTGCTGTGCACAGATTTGGGGGCCTCAGCACTGAAAAGATGTGGAGCTGCTGGAGTGAGTTCAGAGGAGGCCCCGAAGATGCTCCAAGGGCTGGAGCCCCTCTGCTCCGGAGCCAGGCTGGGGGAGCTGGGGGTGTTCAACGGGAGAAGAGAAGGCTCCAGGGAGAGCTCAGAGCCACTTCCAGTGCCTAACGAAGGCTGGTAAAAAGGAGGGAGAGGGACTTTTTATACAGGCAGATAGTGACAGAACACGAGGGAATGGCTTCACACGGACAGGGGGTGGGATTAAATTAGAAAGTAGAAAGAAATTGTTGGCTGTGAGGGTCGGGAGTCCCTGGCACAGGTAGCCCAGAGAAGCTGTGGCTGCCCCATCCCTGGAAGTGTCCAAGGCCAGGTTGGACAGGGCTTGGAGCACCCTGGGATAGTGGAAGGTGTCCCTGCCAACGGCAGGGGGTGGGACAAGATGAGATTTTAAGGTCCTTTCCAACCCAAACCAGTCTGGGATTCTGTGATTCAAGATGGACCAAGGGATCTACCTGACAGAGCAAGACCCCTCCTTCCCTAGAGCTCCAATATCCCTGCCAGGCTATCCCTGCCTCTACTTCAGGCAGCAAGGACACAACCTTCTTTTTCCCATCACTATTTAAGCCTTTAAGATGGATCTTTTTTTTACTCTCTTCTATACCTTTGAGAAGTAGAATAGACTCATGGCACGTTTTTTAAATACCAGACAAATGCCTACTGCTTGAAGACATATTATTAGCAGCTTCTTTTAAAATCACACCACTGCAAATGATTCTATTGACACTTGAGGCAGGAACTGCTGTGCTGACATCTGAAAGAGAACTAAGGGAGACTGTGATGACTGCCAGGAGTCCAGCATAAGCTAGAAGAAACCAGGCTAGCACCAAAGACATCAGCATTGCAACTCTCTGCCTTTGGCCACATACAGCCCCCAGGCTGCCAGTTCAAGAGGGGCTGAGGTGCTTCAGCACGAATTCCTGATGCTGCAGGAGTCAGTGGTGATAAGGGCCAAGAAAAGGTTATCATCAAGTGATGCAGTGAGCTGCTTTACATGCACTTCTGAACCCTCATGCATGTATCAAGTAAGCATTTATACTCAAAATAAATGCTTTCTCACAAAACCAAGTATAGGAATAATACCAAACTCCTGAGTTTCCTGAGGGTAATTCTTCTCCATTTAGAAAACAGAAGGAGTCCAAGAAAGAACTTCTTCTCTGCAGGGGGGGAAGGCAGGAAGGAAGGAAATGTGAATTACATACACCTCTAGATAAGTTCCCCTTTAAAAAAAAGGAAGGAAATTAGACTTAACTAAAAAGAGCATGTTTAGCATCACTGCACAAGCTGGGGAAAAAACCTCGGAAATCCTGGCTAAAGATAATGCTGCCTCCCCCTGTCATTGCTGGGCTTTCCACAGTCACTGCCCCAGGGAGAGGTGAAAGGGCCATTTTTTCACCCTTTTATAAGCAGCTCCACTTTGAAGTTACAAATCAGAGTCACCATTTGATGGTCACCTCTCCCTATGTCATTCTATGTTTCCTTGTAATAGGGCTGTTAAAAAACATGTGTTTTCACTTTTTTTTTATTATTATTAAAAAAGGATAACTCATAACTAAGCAGAAACAAAGGCTCTGTTGATACAACAACATGTGGATTAAATCTGAAAGGAGAAAGAAAGCTGTTCTAATAAACTGACAATCCTGCTCAGAGGCCTTATATCCAGATTGGTGTAATAAATCATGAGGAAAGATTTCTCTTTGGCTGAAACAACCATTTATTTAGGCATGGAACAAGAAAATTTTAAAATTGCTCTGGACACTGTACACAAAAGACTTTCTTCAGTTTTGTTCTTTCTTTTTGTTTCTTTTGTGTTTTAAGCATATACCCCTAGTTTTGCATTTGCTTTACTTAAAAATAGTTACTTTTTGGTGTTTAAACCTATGATGAGTCAGCCAGACAGCACCACTGGGCTCTTACTGAAACAAGAGAAAAAAAGAAAGGAAAAAATGGTGCTTGCTCCATTACATCATTACATTAGGCAGAAGACTGCCCTAAATTTAAGCTTTTCCCCGCTCCTCTCCTGTGTTTCTATAAACACAGTTGTACTTCTTCCCTTTACCTCTATCAGCAGTGGCTTTTTCACTCTAAGCAGGAGACTCTGCACTATTGCTGCCTATCCCTATCACACAGCAATTTGTCCCACAGTGGCTTCTGAGCCCAGCACAAGACCCTGCCCTGTCAGAACATCAGTCTGGGGGCAGGTGAACAGCAGGGAGGGGCTCCAGAAACCCCAGTCACACCACCAGCCTCAAAACACTGCTCAGAACCAGCACTGGGCCTCCAGATCCCCCCTGTGCTGCTGAGCAAAAATCAGGGGCTGGCAGAACTTCTTGAGTATGACACTGATTGTAATCACAGATGGGACCAAGAACTGCAACCATGACTTTTAATAAAAATTAGATTTGTACCTGGAGCTGATTTCAGAGCTAAAGCAGAGACGACACCAGCACCTACTAATTCCCTTTAATGCTACGAGCTGTGGAGATGGCATTGGCCAACTCAGGCAAATGACACCACAGAATGCCAGCTGGTTCTCAGTGACAAAAATCAAAACATCAGTCATCATAAAACAAAATTTTCAGTTCCACAGAAATGTTCTGTGAGAAAATATTTCTAGAAGATGTTACTACAAACTGGAAGAAAGTGTTTCATACAAGCAGGCTAGAGCTCCTCTTAAGTTTGTCCTGTAATGTCACCAGCTCCTGGATTACCAGCATCTCTTAGAACACCCAAACTGTGGTAAAACACAAGAGGGATCTGGATAAGGGATGGAGAATAACACTAAGGGGGTGAAGATTTTGGCTGAAGCCTCTGCCATTCAGTGTCATTCCTAGTGTCACTTACAGAAATCACAAGAGTACAAGAAACACTCCTCAAAACCATTACAACACACAATCCCCAGACCCACAGATGAAATGCTTTAAGCTCAGCAACTGTTTTTTCCTCCACCAGAGCAGTCCCTATGTATTCCACTCCACCTCAGAATTCATTTGCCAGTCAGACAGATAAAAGGCTCCTCAGAAACTCCAGCTGATGCAGTCACTGAGAAGCCATCCCAGCCTGCCTTGTCTGCTGCTGTATTCCCAACTCCCTGAAACAATTCAAGGGCCACAAAAACAGCCCAGGGTCAGGTCTGGGCTGCTCTCTCTCCCTGACCCGCTCCCTTTGCCCTGAGAAGCTGCTGCCACCCTCCCAAGAGTTGGGAAGCATATAAGTGCCTGCCTTTATCCCAAGACTGGTTTGCCAGGATACCCAGCCCAGACCTGACTGTAAGGGCTGCTCACCTTGTGCCATCAGCTGCCTCACAGGCTGCAGGATCTCCCCACACTGCTGCTTCCCACACACCTGCAGCCACCCATATGGCACCACAGCTCAGCTTCTGCTGCCTCCTCATGTCTCTCCCACTGGGAGAGATGATGGAGAACCCCTGAGAAGGAACATCTCAGCTTTTCTTCTACTCCAGACAACTCCTCTTTGCCAAAAACCTGACAAAGGGACAGAAAGTTCCAGTGGGACAGAAAGGGAAAGTGCAAGAGGAGATTAAAAACTAGGAGAGGAAAAAGGTGGCCTGACAAGTACTAACTCAGTGATTTAGGACTCCAGCTGTCTCTTGGCTGTAGCATAGAACCCGCTTGATAAACCGTCCTGTTGTCAATGTTTCCTGTCCTTACCCCACGGACAATAAAGCCGCACCTCGCAGTAAAGCTCCCTGGCAAGACACACACGGCAGTGTGGAAGGAGGAGCTGGTCAGTCAGCTGGACAACTGGTTCTGTTCAGAGCTGTCCCTGCCCCACTCTGTGACCTGTCACATCACCCCCCGTGCTGAGCCTTCTCTCCCAGCCTGGAGAGGCACAGGAGCACCCCAAGGAGCGGCGATGCAGAGCCCAGCCACCACGCACCAGGAATTTCGAGGCTGAGTAAAGCCATACCTTAAATCTGAGGTTTATGCCCTGTGGGGATGGCTCCAGCCTAGGAAACATGCCCTGGGTTTTGCCAGGCCTCCCCAGTGTGCGGATGAGTCAGTGCTAATTGCTCAGAACGTTCCTGGCCCCACCAGTTTGGTTTGGGTTTGTAAAAGCAAAACAAAGTACGTTGGGACAAAGGTGAGATTATGTTTATGTTTACAGACAATCTGACTCCTTCATATAAAGAATGCTGTTCCTTGGACAAAAAACTAAAAACATCAGGAAATCAAAAGTAATGCAAATGATGTGGCTCTATAATCTTGCCAGAACAGAAGCACCACCAAAGCAGCTAAACAATAACCATGGTCTTAAATTTGACTTCTCTGACTCCTACTTTGTTCAATGTTTTAATTATATTTTCAGAAAATTCTAAGCCACTTCAGATTTCAAAGCACATTTATACACATTGATTAATTCTCCCAAGGTAAAAATCATTATCCTCTTTTTGACAGAAAGAAAGTGAAAGGAGACACAAGAAACTATTTGTCAAGGACACAGATGGAACTGGTGGAAGGGCTGGTACCAAAAGCCAAGAGTTTCTGAAGTAACTTAATTTTTATAAAGGATTTACTTTTTTAAAGGCAATAGTAACCAAAAAAAAAAAATCCAAACTGGATTCATATTTAGGATCAAGGCAGTTTATGGGGTGAAGGCCATGAGAAAAGCAAGTTATTCAAATTAATTAATTCACATTTGGGAAACTTGAGTGAATTCTCTAATAGAGTGTTGCTATGTTCCATATAGAGCACAAGCATGAAATCAGCCCACAGCACAGGCAATCTTGCCTTGGGTCATCAGTACCCAAGGTAATCCAGCTCGGGCTTCCCACTTTCTGCTCTGGAGGGAAAAGGACATTTGCATGAGGACTCCTCTCTGGAGAGCTGCTGTGGAATGAGGCCACTCAGCTCCCGTGGGTGATTCCAGAGTGCCCTCTAACGAGGCTACAGCTGCATTTCACACCAAAGGGAGACCAGAAAAACCCAGAACGAGCCTTTCCAGAAATTTCTCATGAAAAACTAAGCTTTGTTTCCACTTGAAAAAGAGAAAGCAGATGATATGCACTAACTGGTGACTGCTCCTGCACAGGTATTTTATACGCCCTGTATTATGCAAGCCCTCGCTGGTAAGTATCTCAGTAGGCAGCAGTATTAAAGAGAAAGATGGGAAAATTCACAGTTCTCCCATTCCAAGAGAAGAAAGAAAGGATACTGAATCAGATGGCAGTTAACTCGGTACAACTTTTTAAGATAAACTGACTTCTACACAATCTACTTTATCTGTAAAGAACTGCCAGGTAACTTTTCAACATAGGATGTAGTTAAATCAAACTTTACAAAAATAAGTGAATATTGTAAATGAAGTTCAAAATGGAAAATCAAAATGGAATCCTCATAGATCTATTCCCTAATACACTGGTGTACCATGAAATACTGACTATTTGAAGGACGTCTGCACCCCAGAGCAGTCACACAAGCTGTAGTGATGAAACAGGACTGGCTACAAGTTGGTGCAGTGGGCCCATGGTTTATTGCCCAGTTCCCTTTCACCCACCTCCATAAACCAATAAACTATCCTGCAAACCAAAGAAGTGCTCATTTGAGAAACAAACCCCACACTGATCCTTAGAACAGAAATTCATTTTAATAATCTCAACACCACATTGTCTAGGACTATTCCTTTCCCCTAAAGATGTACCTGTAGCTCTGCCATGAGAGCACAGCTGCTCAGTGTGGGCTCAGAACAGTCACAGCAGCCTGTGCAGCTCCTGCCCCTCCCTCCCCTCATCCTGCACCAAGGCACTCAGGTGTCCCCCAACACCCCAGCTGGGAGCAGAAGGTGACAACGCTCTTTTCCAAGCTCCTGCAAGACAGAATGGAAAGGGGCAGGAGTTCCTGAAGCTATGCTGCCCCCATCCTGCCAGATGGGTCAGAAGCCTCTGAACAGACCTGGCAAACTCACCCCAAGGGAGGACGGTGAAGGACCTGCTGAGGGACGTCTGGGGGATCCTGCTGCCACCACGGAGCTGCAAGGAAGCAAACAGGCCTGTGAGCACTTGTTGTACACCTGGTAACACAACAACTCAGCCCACAGCCCCCAGCAAGCACCTGGCTAAGTGCAAGCTTGGAGAGAGAGACCGGTAGGCATCAAATGTTTCCTTAAACCCATCTCACATACTTGCCAACTTCTTCTTACTAATCATCTTTACTGTAATATTAAGATCATAAGGTGCTATGAGGGGAGACCTCAGAGCAATCTGCAGCTGCCTCCCAAGGGACAGCTCTGATCTCTGCTCTCTGTGGCCAGGGACAGAACCTGAGGGAATGGCTGGAGCTGTGCCAGGGCAGGGCACATCCTGGATATCAGGAAGAAGTTTTTCTCCCAGAGGGTGGTGGGGCACTGACCAGGCTCCCCAGGGAATGGTCACACCCCAAGGCTGCCAGAGCTCCAGGAGTGTTTGGACAACACTCCCAGGCACAGGGTGGGATTGTTGGGGTGCCTGTGCAGGGCCTGGAGGTGGACCTGATGATCCCTGTGGGTCCCTTCCAGCTCAGGATATTTCATGACTCTATGTGGGTAAGAGTCACCAAAGACTAAGGAGAACACCATACCAATGTGAGGAACCATTCAGGAAAGCTATGTCCTTACCCACACTGGTTATCCACGTCAACAGACACAGCACCATTGGGAAAGCTCCGCTCCATCCGTGGAGTGGCCCAGTGGCCACCACTGCTCACAAGCAGCCCCAAACAACAACACCCTCAGCTGCACAGCCAAGGAAAATCTGCCCTGCTCCAGCTGAAACTGCAGCTTGAGCCTGTAAAGCACAACTGCACTGCCCTTCTCAAACAGCCAAACTCATTTCCTTTCAGCTTCTAACAGTGGGAGATTTTAGTCCCCAAGGAATATTTTCCAAACATGTACAGGCAATTGTATAACCCAAGAAAACCCATGTGGAGCAGTGTGATAGAGCCAGGATTTCCCAGGCAGTGCAGAGTCCCTCCTGTGTGCTCACTCACATGTTCAAACATTCCCCACAGCACTGCTATGTTCCAGCCAGCTCTTTTCCTGACATAACAGATTATTCCTTGAGGAGGTTCAGGCAGAGTTTGACATTACAAAGACCAGCAGTGGACAGACAGTATCCTGGCTGTTTTGAAAAAGAGACTTTTCTTTCATGAACATGTAACATAAACAAGGCTCAGAGAATTTGTATAAAATCAAAAATTATCAGAAAGGGCCTTTTGAACCATAGAGCAGGAAGTTTCAGCACAGAATAAAAAGTGTTGAAAAATGCAAGAGCAAATCAACCTCTGAAATGAGTAACAGAACCACAGTTGTGTGCAGAGCTGTAAGGGTAACCCCTTGTAAGGTGTTCTGCTTTTGAAGGCAAGATGAGCAACAGCCAAGAATAAATCATGTTGTGTTGGTATCATTACCCATGGAATGAGAAAAAAAAAGTGATACCTTAATCAAAAGAGTCTAAGATGACAGTAGCCACACCTTTAGACTTAACATGAAGTGTGACTGTACCCTTGGCAGAGCTGGAGATGTAATAAAGAGGAAATTATTTAAATGCATGAAATCCGTGTAGAGCTTGGGTCTTGGAAACTGGCTGCTCTACTACAACAGGAAAAAAATGCTTCAATGCTTACATCAGTCGCTACCACCACGAGCAAGGGCAGATACGGCCTGCAGGAACAGCAGCTCCAGAGCAGGACACCAACAGTAACCACTCCTGATATATCAGTTTAAAATTGGTTCCAGTGCTGTTACTGTTCAAATGTTTATATGACATAAATTAGAATTTTTTTCCCTTTGCTTAATTCTTCCATTACTTATATCTACTTTTTCTTCATTAGCAGCTTCCTTCTTCAAAATCCACAATGTGGTAAGTACAGGGAATACATAGCCTTTTCCAGTGGGATATTGGCCAGAGAAGGCACAGAACCCTCATGTTTTACAGGTGATCAGACACAAGTTGAAGGAATTTTAACTGCTCCCCATCTGATCAGATTCCAAAATACTTCATCTTTCTTTACCTCCATTGCCCACCCATTCCTTGCAAAAGACACTGCAAGGAGGATTATTTTGTAAGAATTAGCAATGTATGATTTTTTTCTGCTATAGAAATTAGCAGTAGCAATTGCCTCAACCCTCAAACAGGTCTGTTCCTGCTTACAGCCAGCACCAAGGGCTGTGCCTAGAGCAACAGCCCAAGTGAGTGGCAAAGCTGAGACTAAGTAAGTTGTTAATGACATAAGCAGGATTTATTGCTTGATTTTTACCTGCAGACTATAAAGCACTATTTGCTACAGATCATCCCAGCAGTCAGCACAGCTGGGAAAAGGACACCCTGCCCCTGACCTCAAACACCTGGACAAGATTCTCACCTTCCAGGACCAAGTTAATGCCATTTGGTCGCATTGCAACACCAAGCCCCCACATGGATTCCAAAACAATGAAAACAGCTTTCCAGGCTTCTGATATCCCACATATATACACTTCCTGCTTTCTTTTTTCTGCAAGATTTTTTCAGGCTTTTATCCCTGACATCTTCCATTGTTCCTCCAACACTGCATGAATTTATTCCCCATTCATTCAATTAAGAGACGAACACATGAACCAGCAGGATGTTCAGCCCGTAGCACATGTCCAGTTTCACTTCATTTCTGTTCCTCACACTCTGTTCAGTTCCTCTGACCAGCCCTCCCTCAGTGCCCCTGGTTACCAAGAGAGCTGCTCAAGGGGGCTGTCAGAGCACCAAGAATCCTCAGAGAGCTACCAGAAAAAAAATTTTATTTAAAGGCATATTACACAGACTCAGTAATTAGCTCTGGAATTAAATTATTAAAACTTGGTTCAGAAGAACACTCTTAATTTCAATAAAATGTCTCTTGTCATTAGCCCAGAGGTGCCCTATGTTATTCCCTCTCCTCTCAGGCTACATCACTTCACACATCAGCAAGTTAATTAATGCATATTTGGGTAAATTATTTACTCACAGGAGCAACTGCTTTGGTTGTCTGAGTATATATGCAGACCTGAGCCTCTGCACCACCACAGAGCTGAGAACCTACAACACAGGGACTGCTCCCTGCTGCCTCTCGACAAACTGCCTTTGGAAAATAACAGAAATTACACTTGTTCCAGCTTTGCCAATTCCTGTTTACCATGGGAAGCAGCAATTTGAAGTGTTCAGTTTAGTCCTTCTGAGTGTCACACACTGACCTGATGTGGTTTTGTGTGAGCAGCATGTTTGACTGCCCCAACAAAGAGATGTGTGAGCAGCATGTTTGACTGCCCCAAAAAAGAGATGAGTTTTCTGCAACTGCTGAACTGTACCACCACCAAAACTCTGTGCAGGTGAGTGTCAGGATTTCTACCAGGCAGCATCATTGCTTTAGAAGCTCCAGACAGAGCTTTTCTGATGGAGCATTTAATTCCAGAAGACGCATTTTGCTGGTTCTGCTCCAGATGCTAAAACTTGATTATTCCTGCTCTATTGCTTGCACATACTGTGAGAAAGCACATGGAATCAGAAATCATGGCTATTAGCGATGGTTGTGCCAAAAGGCTGACCCCCAACCATGGGCAGGTGCCTGTTTCCACATAAAACCACAGACGCAGAGCTCTCGGAGTGCACCAAAATGTACAGTGCTGTGCAGTTTCACTGCTCATGGGAGCACAGAGAAATTTCTTATTTTAGCTAAAAAGTAATAATTTCAGAGTGAGTCAGTCAATTCTCCAACTGACCCTTTTACAAATCCTCCTACCCTGAATGCACCCTCATCCTACTGAAACAATCACGGAGCCTGATCCAGTTGGAGGTGTCCCTGCTCACTGCAGAGGGCTGGAATAGATGCACTTTAAAGGTCCCTTCCAAACCATTCTGTGATTGAGACAAACATCCCAAAATCCCTTTACAAGAGTCTGATGAGGTAAACAATGACAGCAGAAAATTCCAGCAGGAAAACTGCTTTTGCTGAGGGCAAAAAAATTGCATGGTACCTTAACAAAGAAGCCTTTGCCAGGAATCCCTTCCTGACCTCCCATGTGGATCAACTACAAAAGTATTGGGAAAAGAGGAAACGTGGGAGGGGATTCCCTGTACAGGTGTAGCACAACTTTTTGCCCATCTCCGTGCCTACTCTTTGTGGCCAAATTCTGGTGATTTAACAGTGGAGGAAGAAACACACTCCCCTAATCTAACTTTTCTCTAGAAGAACAGCCTGCAGAACTCCCCCTTGAAGCAGAGCTTCATCCAAAAACACAAGATTGCTTAACTGCTGTCATTATTTAGGACATCAGCCTGTCAGCAACATTAAATGAACCCCTGCTATTTCTGCAGCCCCGCAGCCTGAGCAGAGCCCCAGAAGGTGCCTCAGGGATGACCTCCACAAGTTCCCAAAGCCCTGCCCAGGAGTCTGCCCTAAACACACCTTCAATGCTGGGATCGTTCAGCTGAGGAGCTCCAAACACTGACAAGCCTTTACCCTCCTCCTGAACTATTCCTGTAATTAAGCTCCATCGCTGCTAGGAAATTAGGTCACATTTAAAAGAATTTGTGTAGCTCTGACTCTCAGTTACCAGATCCCACTATGCTGCTGTTGGAAAGGCTGACAGGATCCAACTATGGGATGACTTTCCAATGGGCATGGATTTCCACAGAGTGCGTGAGTCACTCCTGAACTCTCTTCTCTTGAATGTGCCTGAATAAACTGAGCTTATTAAGGGCTTATTTTCCAGAACTGGAGCATTTTTGTGGCCTGCTCTGAACTCTCCAGTATTTTTGCATCTCACTGGAGAGCTCCTGTAACCAGAGGTGCTCTGGTAGCCTGTTCGAACCACATGCACATACGTGATCACAACAGCTTGATTTTCTATAGAAAAATTAAAAAACACACAAGTAATCAACTCTTCCCCCACCAGTGAAGTTCAGATTGTGTCACTGATGCACCCACGACCTGCCAGTCCCCCTCCACCCCAGCTGTGCCTGTGGCGGGAAACTGTTTCAGGCTCCAGCCTTTATGTGGTACCAAGATCCTCCTGCCACTTGGAACCACCCAACCAGGCAGGTCAGGCCAGGCCACAGCAGCAACACCTTGTCACAGCTCATCTCCTGTGCCAGCAGGGACCTTCAACAGCAAAGGTTATAAACCTGCTTTGGGCTCAGTCATTCTCTGAACTGATGTGGGAAATGGAGGAGCTGACTCCCACTCATTTATGGCTTCTATTTAACAACTGACACAGGAATTGTCCTAAAGTTATTCTTAAACTTTGTCTTGTAACATCACCTTTTTAACTCAACTTGTCAGGTTGCACTAGAGTCCAATTTCTCAAAAAATTCCAAGTACTGATATGAAGTATTCATCAGTTGGCTTAGCCAGATGCTGAAATCCCCTCCCATGAAGAAACACTGCTGGGGGGGATCTCTCTTCCACGCACAAGTTGTTCAGTCTTTAATCTCGACATTCGTTGTATCTACATTATCTTATTATGTACAAAGTTCTACCTGCTCATTTAATTTCATTCTGCTACTAACATCACCTTAACAAACCACCTTTATTTTCCCAGAATGCACTTTACCTTTCCAGGTGTGGACAACACTCGTGGTACTTCCAGTCCCACTGACTGTTCTTTCTCATTTCCCACATTTAAAAATCAGTGACAGGGAGCCCAACCAATTTGCTTAAAACTGAAACCCACCACTTCCACTATTCTCTCGCTCAGGACTGCTGCGGATTTTTTTGGCTCCTGCTGATAATTTGTAATTAACTCAGTCCAACTACGTGTAACCCCTGCAGTTATGTGAAGCCGCTATGCGGAGCTAGAAAGTGAGTAATCACCTGGAATTACGATCCTACTCTCTCTGCTTCTACTCCCCGCACACACGGGCTCCTTCCCCAGCTCCTCAACCGGACCCGGCCCGGTCCGCCGCACCGACACGGCCCCCAGAGCCTCGCCGCGCCGGAGCCGGCAGGCCCAGAGACGCTTCGTGGCTTTATTTTGGCGCGCGGTGCGTACACCCGGAGCGGCCCCGCCGCCCCCCGCCCGCCCGCCGCTCCTCTCGGCGTCCGAGGCAAAGAGTCCGCTGCGCCGGTCCGGGCTCCTGCACAGGGCGCGGGGCCGGCTCCCTGGCCCGGGCCGGGGTGTCCGCAAGGCGCCCGTTCCCCTCCCCGGGTGGCCGGGCCAGCCCCGCTCGGAGCTGCCTCCGGGACTCACCTGGCACCGGCCGGAAGCGCCCTCAGCAGCGGTCCGACGCTCAAAGCCTTCCCCGCCGCGCCGCTCCGCGCGGCAAACCCGAGCGGCACCGGAACGTCTCGCGCACAGCTCCGCGCCCCCGTCGGTCTCCTGTTCCAAGGGCACCGATGCTCAGCGCCAGCAGGGGGCGATATCGCCCGCGGCAGCGCGCGAGCCCGAGGGGCGGGGCGGGGGCTCTACCGTATTTACCCGAGCGCGGCGGCGGCCACGCATTACCGTACTTACTGCAGTTAACGCGCGCTACTATAGGGCCATGAGACTATTTACTCAAAAAATCCCCCAAAGCGGCATTTTAGCTGCGACAGCGTCGGCCGCGGGCTCTCTTCTGGCGGCTGGTCAGGTGCCCTCCGCTGCGTTCAGCGAGCAGCAACCCCCTATGCCCGCTCAGGTGTGGCCGCCGCCCTCGCCGCTCTGTCCCGCCGGGTCCCGCCTCTTCTCGGGATACATGTCCCATTCCGGGGTCCATGTTATCTTCCGGGGTCCACACCCCCTTGCGGGGTCGGTCTGTGTCTCCTCCCAGGGTCCGTGTCCCTTCCCGGGATCCGAGCACCCCCCGGTGTCCCCTTTCCCGCCCCTCCCGGGATCTTTGTCCCCCTCCAGCGTCCGTGTCCCATCCCAGAGGTCCCTGTCCCACCCCGGGTCCGTGTCTCCTCCCGCTGTCCGGGGGGAGGAGCGGAGCGAGCAGAGGCGGCCGCGCGTCCCCGCTCCCCGCCCCGGCAGGTGAGGCGCAGGTGAGGTGCGGGCAAGGCGCAGGTGAGGCACAGGTGATCCGCGGCCCCGCAGCCCCGTCCATGGCGTACCGGGAGCTGGTGCGGCGCTGGCACGAGGCCGTGCGGGCGGCGGACCGCGGGCACTGGGACGCGGCCCTGGAGACCTTCGCCGGCATCCCGGAGCCTCCGGCCAGGATCTGCTTCAACATGGGCTGCGTGCAGCTGCTGGCCGGGCGGCCCGAGGAGGCCCTGCGGGTGAGCGGCACGGGGAAGCGCCGAGGGAACGGGGAGCTCCCGGGGCTGGGCGGCTCGACCGCCCCGGGTCTGTCTTGGAGGGAATGATGCTGAAACGAAAATCCAGCGTTTCGTGCCTTGCGTGTCCAGGGGGAATGCGAGCGGGGATGGTGAAGGATGAATGGTTTAAGGAAAAGACTCAGCAGGGTGAAGCATAGAAAAGTTGAAAAGGTTGACGTTAGAAAGGTGGGTGTGGCAGTTGAGGACATGGTTTAGTGGTGCACTTGGTGGTGCTGGGTTAGCAGCTGGACTCGAACTTCAAGGCCTTTTCCAGCCTTAATGATTCTGTGATTCCACGGTTCTAGAAATACTATGAAAACCCAGCAAAGTGGGAAACTTCAATGTGCTGCAGAATCATTTTGAAAAAAGATAATAGGAATGGAGGAACCTTAAGTACCAGAAAGTGCTTTTGATAATGTACCTAAGTTTTACTCAAGCTAAATCAGTTAAAATCCTGTCCTTTAGGTGAAGTTAGCTCATGACAATGTGAAAACCACCCCTCTAAAGCTTAGGATGGCTGGTTCCAAGTGAAGACCCCAACCCAATGGACATGCACAATAAATTTAAAATCCATTGTAGCTTTAAATCAAAGCAGGAAAGAGATTTTCCAATAGCTGTTGCGTAGGCATGGATTTAGAAATGAGATTAGTGTATTTTGAAAATACAAATATGCTGCTTGGTTGAGACTGCCAGAACAAAGCAGCTGTGCAGGAAAACCACTGCCCTGGGGAAGTGCGAGCAGGTGCCCTGAGGAAAAGCCTTTTTGTGACAGCACCTGGTGTGTCTGCACGTCCATCTATCCATCTATCTGTCTGTCCATCAGGGCCCAGGGAGGGATGCAGATAAACCAAGCAGTGTAAAGAAGAGCTGAGGCTGTGCTGGAGGGGCCAGGGCAGAGCTGTGGAGCCCCGAGCAGGGCAGTGGCTGTTTGGGACACTGAGCACACAGCTGTGGTGTCCAGGAGAGACTTCTCGGCCCCAGTCAAAGGGTGGTGGCTGGGAAGAAGCTCAGCTTCCGTGTAGACCAACAGTTGGTTTTTTATTATTTCCTTTATGGCCCAGTAAGGCAGACAATTCCAGCAAGGGGTGTGTGGGGTCACAGAGACACATCTTCACCCTGCAGTGCTCTCCCTGTCCAGGCAGTCAGGGAAGGCTGGGGTTTCAGGAGTTATCTCCATAAGGGAAGGAGCACAGCCCTCCTCGCTGTCTCAGGAGGACACTCAGCTTCCCAGCACAGTCACTTTGAACACAAGCTGCTGCCAGCTCTGCGAGTACTTGCCTGTGTTTAGCTGTGAAACTGAACCAGAGGCACTGACTTAGTGGCACTGTGTGAAGCCCTGCAGCTTTTTCCCTTGCACCCTTTTATTCCTCCTCACCTCAGCCTTCCCCAGCGTGGCCAGTCCCACTGCTCCCACTATCCTGGCACACTCTGCTCCAGACTGCACAGTTTCAATTTCCCATTTTAAGAAGCCAGGTGGCCAATGCCATGTATATTCAGTCCATTGTAGCAAGGTGGGAGAAAAGCCTGAAGCTCAGTGCCTACAGAGCCAAGAGCTGAAAGATGACCGGGAGCTGTGTCCAGCCCCTCAGAGCTGGGCAGGAGCCCAGGGATTGCCTCTGTGAGGGCAGCTGGGATGTGACTGGCTGGGTGTGCGTGCCCTGGCACCAACAGGAGAGATCCTAACTGATCCCTGGGATGTGCCTGTGCTTTTCTCCTTAGGCATTCAATGAAACTGTTGCAAAGGACAACTCCCTGGCTGTGGGCTACTTCCAGAGAGGCTTTGTCCACCTGCAGCTGGAAATGTGAGTGAGGTGCACAGCCATTGCAGCCTTTGGTACTCTCCTTTCAGTCATGTTTTATTCTTAAACCTAAATGATTCTCTGATTCTAAAATTCACTTTTTCCGGCAACCTTACAGAGTTCACAGGGTCTGCTTTGGCTTTGGATACCCTGTCACAGGTCAGCAAGTCTTATCTCTCATAAGAGCTGCAGAGCTCTGGGGCCCCAGGGGTGGCTAACACATGACATTGCTGTCCCATACACAGAGAGACTCCTGGATGCAGAGCTGCCAGGATGTTATATTGCCATTCAAATTTTCTTTGGGAGTTAAAAGAATGTAATTGGGCTGCCTGGTGTATCTTCAGAAGACACACGAGTCTGGCCTTTCTAAAAATGCAGTCTGCCCACGATGTCTGACTGTCACTCTGCTGACAGCAGATTTTGGGGGCCTGATCTCAATCTCACTGATAAAATATTGAGATTGCTCCAGTGGTGTCATGGGATTGATTACTCATTGTTTCCAGAGTTAAATCACGGTGACATCCCGCTCAGAGAGGTGGGTGAAGTATTTCACAGATCTCTTCTTGCCTCTGAGTGCAGTTATTCTCTTTCCTGTTGTTTTCCCCATATTTTCCAGACCTTAATTTCCACAAAATGCCTATCTTAATTTCTGGGAAGGTGTTAAAGGGAGCAGTTCTCACCTCTCCAGTCGAGAGGCTGTGTCCAGGGCTGGTGGAGCCCCTGGCAGGGCTCACTGGAGCTGCTCCACAGCCAGCAGAAGCAGGGCAGCTGCCTCCTGCCCAAAGGCCTGATGGCCCCCAGCACCCCAGGGCTCCTTCCCTCATCAGAAGCTGCTCCCACCCACACCCACCTGGGCACCTTCTCTTGGTGGGTGCCCACTGCACAGCCCTTCCTGGACCTTTCCTTTCTCAACCTGCAGCCTCAGTGCTTGGATTTCAGTTGCATAGCTGGTGTAAATTCAGAGTAATTCCCTCCTTATCCTCAGAGTTTCTCTACATTTCTAAATTTTGAAGTTTTAAATTTCGCATTTCTAAATTTTCCTGCTCTGGCCATGCATGTGCCCTTTCTGGTCCCCATCAGCTGGGTTCCCAGCCGTCACTGCTCCCCAGACACCTGCTGGGGCAGCACTGCCAGCAGCAGCCTGGGCAGGGAGCTCACAGCAGTGGTGAATTTTTGTTCTTTCCAGAGGTGGCACATCTCTGGTGCAGCTCTGCCCACCTAGGCTGCAGAGCAGAGCACATGTTATTTGCTAGTGTGATTTTTGAACTTCTTAAGTAGTCTTCAGCGTTTTTAGGCTCAGTTTCTCTTGTCACATCTGCACTGCAGGTATGAAGAGGCTCTCTCTGACTATCATATGGCCTTCAGTCACCTGAGACAAAATCCCTTCATTGATTACAAGCAGCTGGGGCTGAGGCACATCCTCTATGCCTGGGAGGTAAGAGTCTGAGCCTGGCTCAGCAATCCTTCCCTGCTCTTGGAGGTGTCAGCAGGAGGCTTTAGTGACCGAAGACTTTTTCAAGAAAGTACATTAGAACTGCAAAAAATTTCTGCTTGCACTTTTTTTTAAAGTAACTTAATCATAAAAATCATAAAGCAACATAATCTCTGGAGAGTTTAGCAAATGATGCAGTTTGAAAACTGGAATTGTTCAGAGCAGGTGCACAGGAATTTATATATTGAGGGGGTTTTATCTTCTCTCTACATAAAGTGGTGGCTGCCCCATCCCTGGAAGTGCCCAAGGCCAGGTTGGACGGGGCTTGGAGCACCCTGGGACAGTGGAAGGTGTCCCTGCCCATGGCAGGGGGTGGAATGAGATGGGCTTTAAGATCCTTCCCAACGCAAACCAGTCTGGGATTCTGTGTGATGTGTAAATACACATGTAGGTTTTGTGAACTCCTCAGCTCCAAGAGCTGAAAGAGGTTAAAGCATTGACAGATGAGAACAGAGCTGATCTATAATGCAGACTCTAGGAAATTCAGGTGCATGAAAGCCTGGCTTTCCAACTGCAGCCACTGGTCTTAATAATTAAATAATTAGATGTTCCCTCTGTGGCTGAACTTACACCCTGTGCTCAGGCTGTCTTTGCCTCTGTAACTCTTCATCCTGCACCTCTTGCTGTCACACCGAGCCAGCTGCCACATCCTGGTCAAGGAAGCTCCAAGTCTGGGTTGGTTGTGAATTTTTGTAATATTTGGAAGATAAAAGATTCCTAGAAACTGTCCTTTACTGGGAGGGTTCATTTTGTCTTCTCTGAGTTCACACAGAGATTGAAGAGCAGATACAGGAAAGAGGATTTAACTCCTTACTTCCGTGAGAGTGAGGAGCCATTGTGTAACTCCAGTCAAGCATCTCAGGCAGTTTTCATGCACCTTATACCTGGCAGCACGAAGCTATCCCTGGCATGTGTGGTATTGCCCAAACCTCCCTGGGTTTAACAGTTTCAGTGCCGCAGCACTGCCTTCTCTGAGCTCACACACTGGGAAGTGTGTGGAAAGGGGCAGGGCTCAGGAGTGTCCCAGGGAGGCTGATGCCCTTCCTGGTGTGAACACACAATCCCTCACTCCAGGCATCACCAGGTCCTGTCCTAGTACCGTGCTGGCCCCCCAGACTTGGGGTCAGCATCCTGATTGGACTGCATCTCGTTCTTACCTGCAGATCATTTTTAAAAACACACAAGCATCTTCCTCCAGCAGAATGGTGCCATCAGCTTTCCCCATGCATGGCCTCTCGTGCTGCAGCTGAGCTTCTCGTGGGAGATATATGGTTTGAAAACCCAGAAATATTTGCCTCTTGCAAGGCTGTAACTCTTCTGAGTGAGTGAGAACTACTGCCTTGCCTCTCCAGGAGGGCCCATGCCTGCAGTTCCTGTACGTGTTCAGGGTTTACATTCCCCACACCCCCAAACAGAGTCTTCTACTGTCATGATTAAGGGGTAAAGGAAAGCATCCTGTTAGCTACAGCCCTGTCCCGAGCAGGGCCTGCAGCCAGACACACACAGCAATTCACAGCTGATAACCCTATCACAGGAGATAAGGAGCTGTCTGACAGCACCCTGCCTGCAGCCCAGCAGCTTTCCCACACACCGAGTGCTGGCCAGTGACAAGGAGACATCTCCCACTCTTAATATAGACCCTGGCTCCCCAACACCCTGTCTGCAACACTCCCACAGCCTGCACTTCACCAGAACACTCTGACATGCTGCTGAAGGGTGACAAGCTACAGTTGACAATTTGCACATTCACAGCCCACTACAGCATGAAATAGTTTCTGTTAAGTTATTCTGCAGTGACAGGGAGTCAGAATCACAAAAAGTACTACCTAGTTGCATGCAGAAAGAAGCCTAAGAAAAGCTTCCTGGCCTTTCAGATGCAGGCAGGATCAGATTTAAAGTGTGTAGTGCCAGGGTCTTCCCCTGGTGCCCCCGTGTCTCTCCTTGCCTTGGCCAGCAGCTCCAGCACACCCAAGCTTTTATCTTTTTCCTTTCTGATGCTGAAGTGTTCCCAGCCGTGCTGCCCAGAGTACCTGTCCTGTTGCTGTGTTTGAGTCATTTCAGTGCCTGGGCTCTGTTCCCTGGCTGAGCTCGGTAGGTTGTGTTGGGTGTCTCTTGGTGCCAGCCCTCTGAGTCCCTTCCCCGTGCTACTCCAGGTGCTGTACAACACTGCAGCAGTGCAGTGCCACCTGCAGCAGTGGCAGGAGGCCAGAGTCACCCTGGAGAAGGCTGTTGTGTGGAGACCTGAGAGAAGAACAGCAGTGCTGGACCTGGCCCTTGAGCGGGTGCAGGTAAGGCCAGCTCTGGGAGTGCTGGGTGTGTGCCTCAGGCTTCAGCCAAGGAATGTGTGCTCAGGGCTGTGTGTTTGAGTGTTCCTGCCCTCCCACCTGCTGGGCCACCTGCTCACACAGCCTAAGCCATTTGCACGTGATGCTCTGCCAAACCAGCACTTCAGGCCACCGTGGATCTCCATCACCCCAGGTGCTTCCCTGCCCAGAAACACCACAGTGGAGAGTTCTGGGGATGACCTCTTAGGCTGGGGAGGTTCTTTCTGGCCCTTAATGTTCAGGAGCTGAGTTCTATTTGTACTTGTCCTGTAAAACCAGTTGCCTTGTAGAGTGTTTGAAGTGCAGAACCTCTACAAGTGCAGATCTGGAGAGTTTCCCTTTTCATGACTTTTTTTGAGTCCCTTTGGCCTCAATTGGTGGCAGCTCAGATATTAATGTCAATCACATTTCGAGCTTAAGTAGGGTGTGAAAGTGTTTCTAGGGCTGTTTCTAAGTAATAGTTTCCTGTTAGACTCCTTTATGATCAAGAAATATTTGCAGATCTCTGATTTACTCTTCCTGGAGGGTTCATTTGCTTGCTACCTTCATCCTTTATAAGAGATTCACACTTTACAGGAGATGATCACTTTGCTTTTAAGCTGATCGTCACTTCTAGCATCACATTTGTGCTTTCCATCAGTGTATTATTTATATTTGCTATTAGCATGCTACTCAGTAGCTGAACAGAGAAAGCATTTGAAGTCAAATAGAGAAACTGTTTAGAAGATTTGTTAAATAAACCCTCCTGCACTGCCCCCCTTCCCACCCGCCCCTTGCCAACAGTGCCAGTCCTTGACTCCACACTGGGGGGTGGCTGCTGAGCTCTGTTTGCTCGTGCTTGTTGAGCCTGAGTGGCCTTTGTCAAGTTCACAGCCATCGTTTTTGCCCCAATGTCTTCCTGGAGCTGCCCTTGCATGCCTAGGGAAGCTGTATTTGCTTTTCACTGCTCTGATGTTTCATTCAATATGAATTCATGGCTTTTCCCTTGTCTGCTTTCCCCACCCCAGGACTGCCTGTTTTTAGAGCCCATGCTGGTTCCTCTCGGGGAACTTTTCAGACCACGAAAGAAGGAAGTTGAGCAGCTGGATTCAAAAGATTTCCTGGGTAAACCCAAGGTAACAGGCACAGAACTGTCAAGATTAACAGCAGCAGATTAGAATCCCACCTCTGCCACCTCCAGAGAGCAGTGCTGCTGGGGGGGACCCAGAGCAGGATGGTCAGTGCTTGCAGCCAGTCCAGGCAGCTGGGACACAGAAGCCAAAATTTATTAGAATTGTCACCTCTTCTATCAAAAAATGCACTTTGGCACTAAAAAACTGTCCCAGTCTTGGTCACTTTAAAGTCTGAAGGGGCTGAGCAGGTGCTCTGGGAACTGTGGTTGCCCTTGTGCTGACAGTGACGTTTTGAAGAGGAACACATTCTTCCAGCATGCTCCTGCTCAGCCCTGCATTCCCAGTGGGACAGGTGGGACACAAATGCTTTGTCACATCCCTCAACACAAGGCAGCAAGAAATTCTCTGACCCTTTCTGTGACCAGTGCAGTCAGCAGAAGTGCCACAGGCCAGAGAGCTCCAATACAAACAAAGGCAAGGGAAAGTAGTTCATTCATGTACTTTTAAAGAAACCTTGGAAAGACTAAAACAACTGGGACACAAATGGTTGAAGCTGTTTTGGGAATCCAGCTCTGCCTCTCCCACTGTGTGCACAGCTCTACGCTATGCCTGACCTTAGGAAGCCAGAAGGAAACAGGTCTGAGTGAATAATCCTGCATGAAGTTTGGGAGTCTCTTCATCCAGCCTGGATTCACTCATTGCTTTGTTCTCCCACAGGTGATCTCGTCCATCATTCCCAACGATGAGTACATTGGCTTCGAGCCTCTCAGGCCTCAGGTGAGCAGGACAGAGCTGTGAAAGGAGGAATGGAGCTGTCCTGGAGCTCCAGAAAGGGGCTCAGTTCCAAACACCATCAGGGCAGAGTGGGCTGTTGGAAAAACCAGTGCAATATCAGCCTGGATCCATGAGGATGTTCAGAGCCAGGCTCAGCCTGGAAGGGATTCAGTGATGGGAATCTCCAGCCCTCTGAAGATGCATTTTTGACTCTTCACCATGTCAGAACAGCAGTGGAGACTTTGCTGTGCTCCACGTGCCTTTGCTCATCACTTCCCACGTCAGTGTGAGCACAGCTGCCTTGCCCTATGCCAGGAGTTCCTTGGAACCAGGGGAGAGGGAAGAGATTCTGTTACTTCCTGCTGAGATAAAGAGGGAGGGAGGGGAAGAAACAGAAGGTACATCCTGGTAAGGTGTGGAGCAGCCGACTTCTTTCTGGGCGGTGTGGAGTGACAAACGGGGTCATGAGTAGACAAAACACCAGAGCGTGGTATTCAGAGGGTTGGGAGATAAGGTGGCACTGCTGCTGTCTGAGGCACTGTTATAAATAGATGCTGTTGTTTCTTCCACAGAAACAGGGCTTTTATGAACCCAGTGCGGATGCTCTGCGGTGAGTGTTCAGTCCCACCTTGGTCTGACCCTTCTCCCACTATTTCTGTTCAGAAAGTCATGTTCTGTCCTCTGGTGTCTGTGTGTAGGGGCTCTGAGGGATCCATATCCACTTCTCACTGCACGTCCCTGGCATCTCTCTGCAGGAATCTCTGGGCAGTTTGCAGGACTTGACTCAATAGTCTTGGGAGGCCTGCATGGATCATGCCCTGAGGTGGGAAATGGAAGCAGAGAGAGGTTGTGGGACCTGTCCCATCCTAGTTCCCAGGACAAGGCTTCGAAATACTCACTCCCAACCCTACTGTGCTGAGCAAAAGTCACGTTCAAACCCCAAGAAAGCAATTTGTTTTGGTGATGTTGTATCAGCAGTACTTCAGGGCTGAGTTTAATGATTGTTTTGATCTTGAGAATGTGTATCAGTACAATGAAAATGCAGCTGCATTTGGCAAATCAGCATTTTGCAAGCACCTTTTGCTTCCAGTTGAACCAAAGAGCAGCGATAGAAATTATGATTTCCCAACACCCCCAACTTACGGCCCGTGCCAGCTGGGGTTGGTGCAGTGTGGTGGCTCAAAGCCCCCAGCCCCAGTTCCCCAGGCTGGTACAGTGCTCTCCTCTCTCCACAGGGATGCTGACTGCGGGTACCAGCGGGTGGTGTCCCGGTACTGCCCCGGGGACGCGGCAGGGCCGGCGGTGCCCGCCGGCAGCCTGGTGTTTGTGCTGGGCAGGGCAGCAGAGGGCTGGGCCACGGCCATCCACGACGGGCAGGTGAGCACACAGCCCTCAGGAGAGCCCCCAGCCCTGCCCGCGGGCAGGAGGTGGCTGCAGCCCTCTGAGCACAGTCCTCGGGCCCCCCTTGCAGAGCTGGGCAGGAGCTCAGGAGCTCCTCTCTTCACACCACAGATTTCCTGGCCCTTGGCTCTCACCACCCTCCGACATTTCCCTCTGTAGTTCCACAGGGATGTCTTTTGGGCTCTTGTGCTCTCCACTGTGGAGGATCCTGTTGTGGGGTTGTAGGATACCAGGCCTCATCAAGGAGATTTAGAGCAGGATTTGTCACTTGAGAGCTCTGATGGAGCTGAGGAGATGTGCTGGTCCTTACCTGGTGTGCAGTGCCTCCGTTAAATGAACTTTGGGAAGGGTTTCAGCTGTGCAGGCAGGTTTTACAAAGGGCTCAAGACAAGACCTAAGGAATTAAAGCCCAGTAAATCTGACATCTTCCTGCAGGCCAGGGAGCTGTAGTGTAAACAGACTGAATAGAAATGGATAAAGATGACAACGTGGAAAATCTTTGTTGACAGAAGCCATTTCTCACGTCTCCATCAGTTCTTTAAAAGAGCCAGTGCATACCTGAATTAAGTTCAGCCAGTCAATGTATTACCTGCCTACCTTTCCAAAGAAGTCAAAAGATTCTTTGCAAGACCACTATAAACCAGTGAGGTGTTTGAATGGGAGAGACAGTGCTCTGAGGACTGGTGACTGGTTAAAATGCAGAATTAAAGATTGGGTGTAAATGAACGGGTTTTTCTTCCTTTAATTTTGAAAAGAATCTGCTGTAACATAAGCATTTAGCATATTCCTAAATTATATATTCCTAGCATATCCCTAAATGATATAGGAATAGGGATGGTAGTATTGAGCTTCTTAAGCTGGCCATGTTCTGTGACAGACAATCAAACCATTCAGCCTGAAGCATCTGGAGCTAACAGGGAACAGCTACACAAGTATTTGGATGTGCTGGTTGCCTGCTCGGTGAAGTGTCAGGTGAAACTCAAAGTTAAAAAAAATTAAAATAGACTCTGGACAGAAAAAAAATGCATTGTAAGCAAAAAATTGCTGAAATGCTCAGTTGGAATGAACAGCAGTGATTGTCAGGAGGCACAGAAATGCTGCTGGACTGGTATCCCTGGACACCCTTGGTGCTCTCTGCCTGAGCATCTGTCTTGGGAGCAGGGGATTTGGTGGGTGTTTGGCCTGTTCCACTGCAGCCACTCCATCAGCAGCTCTGCTCCCAGCAGGAAAAGGTGCAAAAGGACCCTTGGATTTTGCCCAGCAGTTTCTGAGCACGGGGCATACGGGTGGCCGTGGGTGACCCTGGGCCCCCCGGGCACATTTGGAGATGGGCAGTGCCCGGGGCTGGGCTGGGAGTGCTGGGTTCCTCTCTCACCCTGCTCCACTCTGTCCCACAGAAACTGCACATCCCGAGCTCTCTCCTGGAGCCTGCCTCAAGGATGGATAAATGGGTGAGCTGGCAACCCTGCAACCGGGGGGAGGGAGGGACCAAGACATACATCTGGGACATTTATCTGTAAGATTATCACAGGACAGGACAACTCTGCAAGAGAAACGTAGAGTGTGAAACACTGAGACTATTGACTGAAGACCAGGTGCTCTTGAACAGGAACAACAAAAGAGGAGCAGGAAAAATACCTTCTTTTTTTTTTTTTAATATACATTGTATCTCTTTACAGCAAAACCTGTGGCCTTGACCACAAAGCTAAACTTGTATCCCAGTGGTTTGTATCACAACCTGGTCTAGGTGTTACCCCTACCTGCCATGAGCTGATGGAAAGGATAAAGGAGCAGCTGCTCCAGCATTCCTGCCCCACTGGAGCTTGTTGAGCCCCTGGAACTCACTGAGGAATTTGAGGGCCTGAGGCCCAGGTTTATCCAGCGTGCTCCCATGATGGCTACAGCCACCAGGTGCTGCAGGGAGTGTGGATGGTGAGAGCTCACAGGCCCTAGTTCAGCACAGGGAGAGAGGTGGATCTCCTGCAGTGGGACAACAGTGCCTTAAACAGGTCCCGCTTTCTGCCCTGAGGCCACGTGCCTCACCTCTGACTTGGGAAAATTTCATCCCCCATCTCCACCGCACATTATCCCCTTTTCCATCTGAACCCAGTGTGGAAAGGTGCAACTCAGCACCCTGTTTCCTGTGAGGGATTTTTGAAGCACGTGGTTGTTCTGATGTTGCTATGATTTCTTTTTGATTACTTTTTTCTGCTCCAAAGGAATCCCTGGCCACAGCACACAACTGGGGGTTTGCTCCATGGATGTGCACTGTGAACTGCATGAGCCTCAGCACAGTGTGAGCAGCCTCCCCCTGTTCCAGCCCCAACCCAGCAGGGAGCAGGGGCCAAGGAAGTGTCCCACAAACCTCTGCCCACAAGAGCCTGAGTGCTCCACCTCACCCAACCATTTAATGTGCTGCTCTCCCTGGGGCTCTCCCTGGGGTTACACCCACGCTTTTGAAGCTGGCTGCTACCTGTCACACACCAGCCTTGTTCAGACTCCCATGTTTGCTGCTCTCTCTGATGCTGTTCTGTTGCAGAAGATCAGCACTGGGATTCCCCTGCCTCCTGCCCAGGTGCCTCCCAGCCGCCTGCGGGTGAAGCAGAAGCCAGGTAGTCCCTGGGTGGGACCTCAGTGGGTGAAGCTGTGCCCAAACCCTGCTCTTTAGGGGGTGTGGGGAGGTGGTGGCCCACAGCAGCCTCTGCTGACTGCAGGGCTGTTCCCCTGCTCTTGTTCTGTTCTGCAGATCCTCCTGGGGGAGAAAATGCCTCTGCCAATGGTGCTGGTGCCCAGATGGACTCCAAGGTGAGGTGTTCCTCAAGAGACCGGGACTATGAAAAATGCAAGATTCTTTCCCAGATCCTCCAAAATTCCTGACCTGCTCCAAAATCACTGGGAAAAAACTCCTTCCTCTGACCACTCTTCCATTTTAAAGAGAGGCTCCCATGTGGTCTTTCCTCCACCACTCCCGAGTTTGTGACCATCCCACTTTGTGAGAGAGCCCAAGGCTTACAGGGCAGTGACCTGTTGCCACGCTCCAAGGCACCAGGAGCCCAGACACATCAATGCTCTCAGGCACACACTTTACAGCCCACCTTGCAAGAAACAGTTGTCTTTGAACTCCCTGCTGTCCCTTCCCCCCTCTTCCCGTGTCTCATTTTCTGTCCCTGTCTGGGTACCACAGTTCATTCAAATTTGCCTTTTGGGATAATGTCCTCTGTGGCACCTCCATGTCATTGCCAACCACTGTATATGATGACCCTGGAATTGCTGCCCTGTCCACCTGGGACACCACCTCTGTCCCCCAGCTGCAGGTCAGCTCTGCCACCACTCTTTGTAGGGCTTTTGGGGTAGCTTTGTCAGCTGTAGTTCAGCCAGAAGGCAGCACAATATGGGAATGTGGCTGCTCCTCTCCAGCTGACTGGAGGAATCTGGGGCCCTGCTCACATAATTTTGGGCTTGGGAGGTACCTGTAAAATCAGACCCAGAAGCGGGTTTCCTGAGTCATGGGAGGAACATTTGATCCCCCACTGAAATTCAGGTCTGCGTTTTGATGATGCTCTACCATGAGATGGCAGCATAGGGATGAGGGGTCGTGTCTTGTGTCCCCTCTCTTGGTATGAGACCAGATATTGTCAGCTGGGTTTGTTAGAGTCAGTCTTGGTTCTTCTTAGTCCATGTCTCAGCCCCATAGTCTGGGCTCTCCCCCAGAGGGTGCTGGGCACTGACCAGGCTCCCCAGGGAATGGGCAGGGCCCCAAGGCTGCCAGAGCTCCAGGAGCCTTTGGACAGCGCTCCCAGGGATGCACAGGGTGGGATTGTTGGGGTGTCTGGGCAGGGCTGGGAGCTGCACCGGGATATCCTGTGGGTCCCTCCCAGCTCACATGCTCTGGCACTCTGGTTCTGCAGTCTAACCGTGGTGCCACATCTCCCGGCAGGTCTCCCCGAGCCATGGCAGGCCCTCCCCCGGCGCGGACAGGCCGCTGGTGCTGCGGGCACAGTGCGAGTGCTCCGTGGTGCTGCGGGCCGGCGAGGCCCCGTCCCTGCCGTCCCTGCGGGCTCTGCTGCGGGACAGGTTCGCCCAGCAGGCACAGCGGGGCACGCTCAGGTACCGGGGGTGTCTGTGGGCGGGTGTGACCGGGTAGCAGCCGTTCCCCTCGGGATACGGGCCTGGGGACGTTTATCTGAGGCTGAAGCACTCTGTCGGAGATCCAGCAAAGGTGTGAGCACAGAGTCTGCCTTGCAGGCAAACCTCCCCATGGCTTTTGGGTTGGACTACAGCAAGTCCCCCAGGGTGAAGCACCTGCTGTTCCTCTTGTAATCCCCCTCCCAGTACATAAAAGGGCTCCAAGAGGTCTGGAGAGGGACTTCTGACAAGGGCGTGGAGCGACAGGACAAGGGGAATGGCCTTTAGGTGAAGGAGGGCAGGTTTAGATTAGATATTAGGAAGAAATTATTTACTACTAGAACGATGAGGCCCTGGCACAGGTTGCCCAGAGAGGTTGTGAACTCCTCATACCTGGACTGTTCCAGACCAGCTTTGATGGGGTTTGAAGCAACCTTGTCTAGTGAAAGATTCCCTGCCTATGGCAAGGGGGCTGCAACTGAATTATCTTAAAGGTCCCTTCCAACCCAAACTATGCTATGACTCCCTGGTTCTATGGACTTTGGAAGCCCAAAAAATCTTTCCCAGGAAGCTGTACCATGGTCAAGAAAAAGGGGAAACAGAAGGAAAAACCCTGTGCAGGTGCAGCTGCTGTATATTGGATTTTCTCTCCCTCAGCTCAGCCTTTGCAGTAACAAGGATCAGTACAGAGCAATTTGGGAGTCAGGCTGAAGATCCTGGGGTGAGACTTCCCTGACTGTGACACTCCTGGGGACACACAGTGGAGTCAGGGCAGTTTAGGAGCTTTCCCTCAAGTCAGCGTGTGAGGAGGTGACAGTGCCTCTCCCCACAGTGCCACTTCTGCACGCTGAGCATGTGGGGTGGCCCCATGTCACTGTGCAAGGTGACAAGCTCACAGCTGACCTGCAGAGGGGACTGTGAAGACTGAGAGTGGCAGAGGGCTGGGCTTGCCTCAGAGTTTGTCTTTAAATGAGTTGATTTGCACGGTATTAATGAACCCTTGCAGCTACAGGCTCCCGGATGGCACAGAGCTGGGGGCAGTGTCAGGAGAGGAGGATTTGGGGAAGATGTGGCAGCAGCTGGTGGATGGCAGGGTGACACTCTGCTGCCAGGTACGTAGGCTGGGACAACGTCTCTGCTGGGCTGGGCTCCAGTCTCTTCTTTGTCTTGCAATCTCCATGCTGGTTTTTTCCTGCAGGACTTGGACTCCCACCCAGGCAGACCTGTTCTGTACCGGATGCTGGCTCAGCACTCCTACCTAGCACAGGGACCAGGAGACCTGGAGTTCAGCAAGGGAGACGTGCTGGATATCCTCTCTGAAGGTAGCTCTCCCATCCTGCTGCAGGGGATTTTGTAGTCTGCTGCGGGGAGGGACTGGGGAATACGTGGCCTCTCTTGTGCTGTCTCAGTGCAAACTCTCAGGAGTTACAGGCTTGCACTGGGTTTTGCCCAGAGTTAAATTCCAGCCATGAAAACCCTCAGTAACCCCACTCATATGGGCCAGGGCTCATCCTGCTCCTCTGTGTTTTCCAGTGAACGAGGACTGGCTGGAAGGACGCTGCAATGGCAAGACTGGCATCTTCCCCAGATGCTTTGCCACCCAAACCAGCTGTGATGCTGCCTTCCTATAGCAAACAGGAGCCTTTTCCTGCCTGACTGCACTCCCAGGGGTGGGAGACACCAGTTCCATCTCCCTTGGGCCCCAGCCAGCACAGCCAGGAGCTCTGCTGAACCTGGACAGGGGGTATCTCCCACTCACAGATCCATGGGGTCAGTTCCAGCAGTCTGATGGCATTTCCTACAGCCTGTTCCCAGACCTGGCACCTTTACCTTGTGCTTACACTGCCAAAGATGTGTCTGTGCAGAGCAGAGGGAGAGGGAGCTGGTGTTTGGCTGTGGGAATGGTCCATGTGACAGCTCAGACTGCTGGGTGGGAAGGGGTTCCTTTGGGTGGGAAGGGGTTACTCTGGATGGAGGTCTTCATCCCTCTCCCTTGTTGCTCAGCTGGGAAGGCTGAGCCTCACTAACAAAGCCAAGGGTGGCTGGCTGGGAGCAGGGGGCAGAGCCCTGTTCCCCAGGCTCTCAGGCCACATAATTTTATCTCTACCAGCCAGAGATGCTGCTCTTTCAAAAACCTTTTGGAACCAGTTTGCAGTGGGATTAATGGGATGACACCATGGGTTAGGACCACCTGCTTTCACAGCAAATACCCTGTGGATCTGACCGTTCCTTGGCCTTTGGTTCTTTTCTTAAGCCCCAAGTCCGAGGTGGGGTCTTGGAGCACAGATGAGAGGGAGTTGTGGAAGCCCCCACTGCCCAGAGCAGCTCCAGGCTGTGGGAGAGCCCTGGGGAAAGGGCTGGCTGGGCAGTGCAGCGCTGGGCTGGAAGGGCTGTCCAGTTCCTGCAGCTGAGCTGGGCTGGGCTCTGCTGATCTAAATAAAACCCTCAAGTGCCTGGAGCTGGAACCTGTTCAGGATTTGGTGTCTTGACAAAACTGGGCTATGTAACTTGAATATAAAATAAACCCTGAGCCAGAGTTGGCAACTCTTAAATCAACTTCCACTTGTGTTTTTCTGCTGAGATATGCCAGTAAATATTTTTAAAGACAGCTGACAGTGTCTTTGGGAAGAGATTCTGTCACATACTACAAAAATATTGCACATCTTGCACAGGGCAAGATACAGATGATGTCATCCCTCTCCTCAGAGATAGGTGCCACCACAGCTCTCCATGGCCAGTTGCCTCCCAGGGCTGTTGGGAGAGCAGCCCAGCAGGACTGGCAATGCCAAGGAAACTGCTAGGCTGAATAGTGACATTCATATTTGTAAAACAAAATGGATTTTATTTCTAGTTTGAATTTATCTGGCTTCATCCAGCCACCAAGTCTCAGTCAGCTTTTGGCAGTCAGATTAAAGGAATCTTCTTCTTGGAGAGAGATCAAGACACCTTTGTCATCTTCATCATTCACAGAGATGACCCGATCAGATCTCCTGGGCAATGGAGATAGGACTAATGCCCTCATTCTTCTCCACTTTCCACCTCTTCTGGACCACTTCGCTGTCTGGTTTAGCAGGATGCCTCTAGTCAGGAGGCTGGTAGCTACTTGGTTTTCCAGAGAAACTGCAGGAGAACGGCCACCAGGCCTGCCAGGATGGCCAGCACGAGGAAGGAGACAGCCCCTGCCCACAGGCCGTGCGGGTGGCCCTTGACCTGCTCCAGAGCCTCTGCAGGGATCATGTTGGTGAAGTTCAGCATGAAGCCCAGTGTCCACCCGATGTCCGTGTTTGCTGCCTGAGGGGACAGAGCAGAGGGATCATCCAGAAGTACCTGTCCAGGCACCAGCAGCTTTGGTGCAGGGGCTGAGGGAAGCCTCTCCCGTGGGCTGTCCCAGCTGCCATTTCACATGGGGACCTGGCTGTGCTGAGGCTGATCTTGCCAGCAGCATTGAAGAGCTTTCCTGTCCCCTCTTCCCCAGGGCTAAGGGACAGCTGAACATGGATGACTCTGATCCAGGTGTGACTCTGTGACCTGCACATGATTTTGTTTCTGAGCTTTCCTCCATCCCCATAATCCTTCTAATTTGACGACAAAATCATTTAGGTCAGAAAAGACCTTTAAGATCATCAAGTCCAACCATCAACCCAGCACCACCACCACATTCACCACCAAACCACATCCCCAAGTGCCACATCCACACATGTTTTGAACACTTCCAGGGTTGGTGACTCCACCACAGCCCTGGGGAGCCTGTGCCAATGCCTGACCTAACTTTCTATGAAAAAAAATTTCCTAATACCTTACTAAGCCTTTTCTGGCACAATTTGAGGCTGTTTCCTCTCATCCTGGAAATATTCTGGCCAGGCCATACTCTGGTTCAAAGTGGTTATGGGGCCACCATCACCTCTCTGATTACAACATCAGAGACCAGAGTGGCCAAACCCTGCTCTGCTTTTCCCTGACCCCCACAAAATCAGTTACATTCACAGCAGAGAAAGTGAGACACGAGCTGGGTCAGAGGTTTGGGCGTGGGTAAGCAAGAGTGAAGCTCTGCTGGGATCCCTGGGGAGCAGGCATGAAATGGGGACCCATTTCTGGCACAGAGGGCTCCAGGGATGCTTCTCCTGGACACATCCAGGGCCAGGACAAGGCTGCCCACTCCTGCTGCGCACAGTGTTTACCTGCCTGCTGAAGTGGATGTTGCCCCAGGTGTGCTCATTGAACTTGAAGCCATCGAGCAGCAGCGTCAGGATGTAAATGGCCACGGAGCAGTACGTGTGCAGGTACTTCCTATCCTGAGGGAAGCTCTGCACCAGCTGTGGGGCCATCAGGTGCAACAGAGAATGAAAGGGATGCTCAGGAACCCTCCCTAGCCCAGGGAACAGCAGGACTTGTGCTCCCTGGGCAGAGATTTGGGACAAGACAAGCACACAGCTCCTGGATGCCCTTCTCAGGGCTCTCACCTCTGCCCAGTTCCTCTTGCAGAAGGACAGGACCGTGGTGTTGACTTCGCTCAGAGACTGCTGTCTGGTCAGGTTCAGGAAGTGGAAGGTGTAGTAGAACCCAGCAAAGGCCTGGGGGACAAGGGGACGTGGTAAAAATGACAAATCCTTCCTCACCCAATAAAAGACCCAACGGCCCCCCTTGTCTGGGAACCGTCTCATGTAATTCCCAGGGTTTTTCATCTGGAACCCACTTGATGGTCTACCAGAAAGTCTTGGAGCTGGCTGTCAAGCCCTGGGGCTGCTCCTGAACTCTCAGCTAGCTCAGCTTTTCTCCCCCAGACAAGGTCTTTCTGTTTCCCTCAGAGAACGCTGGGACTTGGCAGGAGGAAGCAGCCAGGTCCCAGTATAGGAGAGGTTTGCAGATGGGACCAGCTCGGAGGTCCCCTCTCTCCCCACCTCTTCCCACACCAGCCTGTGCCTTCACCCTCCCCCAGCGCGGGGACGGAGGCTCCTTAC